>PVLD010003584.1:109634-140065 GCA_004027595.1 Dinomys branickii | reverse complement strand
CTGTCTGACTAAATTTGCATGTCTGTATATGGGTCCATACATCTACAATTCGAAGATATCAATGGATAAAGCAACAACTACTGTTGAGACCATATCACCTTGTCTATAGATTAGTTGTGATTGTACTATTTTCTATGATAATGGGTGTCTGTTTGTCAATATGTTTTTGTACTTTTATGTTTTTAAAATAAAAAAAAAATAAAAAAAAAAAAGGAATGAAATTGTTAGTCGTGGTAGGCCATGATTATCTAATCCTCAATCCTTCTTATTGAAGAGTATTGCATCCGAGATGTAACCTTTCTAAAGTGTATAAGCTGAACTCTCACTGAATATTAGTGAATAAGATACTTTATGACTATGCAATAGATGTTTGTTGTTTTACTTATTTTGTTTCCAAACATGCCAAAAATGTTGGTTACCAGGGGAAATTACTGTTGTAAGACTAAAGCAGATATTATTCTTTGGTAAATTCAAAGCATTGTTTGCATCTTGATACTTTTTATGTGGGCTCAAGCATTTAATCTAGGAGTCTAGATGTTAGCAAAGTAATATGTAGTATGGGGAATATTTTTAAAACCAAGTGAATGATTCAAAGTAGTTCTTGCAACATAGCTTTTTCCTATAATTATTTGTCCAATATTTCCTTTCTACATAATGTGAACTCTACTTAATATGTTTGCAATAAATATTTCTGCTATTATAGAGAAGAAGTACAGTGATTCTACCCTGCTGTGCCTGGGCATCTATCACATAGAGACATAATCTTATGTCCACTATGTATCATAGAAACTTTTGTTCACCTGCGGGCTGGTAGATGTGGTTTTCACAAATAGCAGCCAAGTGAGCCAAGCAGCTAAATGAAATGCTTGAGAAATTTAATAATTAATCATTCACTTCAGTTGCAATGGAGGCTCTTCTACTGATGTGCAAGTACTTAGCTGCTTCTGTATACGTAGTACAAAACATAGAGCTGAGCAGCGCACAAAGGCAGTTTAATCTTACTGGTACTCCATTGCTCAGTTCACAATTTCTTTTGATTCTATTTTGGGTCACGCTGGTGAAAACCTGAGAATAATCAACAGCAGCCATCTCACATTTTTCCTTGCTCTTCATTTACCATTTTGCATAATTTATAGTATCTCATTTCACCAACATTTTAAAGATGATATTATAATTCTAAAGTTGAGTAATTTTCTCAGGATCCTAAACCATAAGTGGTGGAAACTGAGTTATTCCACTTCTTCAGACTAACTCAAAGGCACACATCTGTGAAAGCACGATGCTTCCAACAGTGCTTGCAGTACAGAGGAGAGCCAGCTTGGCCTGTTCCATCTGGTCATATGTAATCCTTTTTTAACATTCAAGATTTATTTACCTTATGTATGTCAATTTAATTTTAGTTTAGTGTATTAGTACATGTATGCAGTGCATAACGTTTACATTCCTCACATGGAGGTGGTACATGTACATTAACACATCTCAATCCCTTTTCTTCATTTTCTGTCCTTCCCTTTCCTCTCCCCTCCCTGTATCTCTTGATCCTTTTTCCCTTTGAGAAAGCTCTATCTCCTTACTTCTTAGTATCTAGCTTTCAGTTTGCTCTTTATTTTTATTCTGTTTCTCATGTGATATTTAAGCTTGTGCCTCTGGTTTATTTCACTTATCACTATGGTCTCAAGGTTCATACATACTCCTACAAATGACTCAAATGGATCTTTCTTTATGGCAGAGTAGTACTCGATTGTGTGTAACTACTGCATTTTCTTTATCTGTTGATGGGCTGGATATATAGGCTGCTTTCAAGATTTAGCCTTTATGAATTGTGCTGCTATAAACATGTGTGAGCATGTATCACTGTAAAATGAAGACTTCAATTCTTTCAGGAAGATAACTAGAAGAGGAATAGCTGGGTGAAGGGAAATTTCTAGTTTCAGGTTTTTGAGGGAACTCCACACTTACATCCAAAGTGATTGTAGTAGTTTATATTTCTGCCAATATTGGAAAAGTTTTCCTTTTTCCTCCCATCCTATCCTGCATTTGTTATTTGATTTTTTTTTTTTTTTTTTTTTTTTTTTTTGCGGTACTGGGGATCGAACTCAGGACCCTGCGCTTGCTAGGCAGGTGCTTATTCCACTGAGCTATATCCCCAGCCCTGTTATTTGATTTTTTGATGATGGCCATTCCCTCTGGAATAAGATGGACTCTCAGTGTTGTTTTAATTTGCATTTCTCTAGTGATCAGTGATGCTGAGTGTTTCTTCCTGTGTTTACTGGCCACTGTTTTCTTCTTCTGTGAAGTGTCTATTCATGTCACTTGCCCATTTTTTTTAATTTTGGGGAGGGTCTAAGTTTTTGAGTTCTTTATATATCCTAGATTGAGCTCCATGTCTGAAGAATTTCTGGCAAAATTTTTCCCATTCTGTAGGTTCACCCTGTTGGTTGTTTCTTTTGCTGTGCAGAAGCTTTTTAGTTTAATATGATCTCACTTGTTAATTCTTGGAATTATTTCATGTGTAACTGGGCTTCTGTTTAGGAAGATTTTGCCTATGCCTATAACTTCAAAAGCATTGCCTATTTTGTCTTCCAACAAGTTAAGGATTTCGGGTTGAACATTTAGTTCTTTGATCTATTTTTATTTGAGTTAAGCATATGTGAGATGATGGGTCTAGATTCAATCATCTGCTTGTGGAGAGCAAGTTTTCCCAACACTGTTTATTAAAAAGGCTATCTTTCCTCTGTTGTGTGTTTTTGGCTGTTTTCTCAAAGATCAAATAGCTGAATGTACTTGGGGATCTTTCTGCAGCCTCTGTTCTGTTCCATTGATCTTCATGTCTGTTTTTGTGCCAGTATCATGCTGTTTTTAATCACTGCACCTTTTTAATATAACTTCAGGTGATGGGTGGTAATGCCTTATGCTTTGCTTCTATTATACAAGTTTGCTTTTGTTGCTCTGGGTCACTTTTGGGTCCATAAGAATTTTAGGATTGTCTTCTCTAGCTTTGTGAAGAATGCTGTTAAAACTTTGATTGGGATTTATTTCCTTTTGTTGCCTAATTGCTCTTGCTAATAATTTGAGTGCTATGTTGAACAGGAGTGGTGATAGATATCCTTTTCTTATTCCTGATTTTAGAAGGGAAGCTTTCAGTTTTTCTCCATTATTATGGTATTAGCACTTGGTCATAAGTGACCTTTTATTAGATTGAGATAAGGTCCTTCTAGTCCTTTTTTTTTTTTGTCTTTTTGAGGCAGGGTCTCGCTATATAGTTCAGGCTGGCCTTGAGCTCACTTTGTAGCTCAGGCTTGTCTCTAACTCAGGAATGATCCTCCTGCCTCAACCTCCCAATTGCTGGGATTATAGGCGTTCACCACCATGCCCAGCATTCTATCCCTATTTTCTTAAGTATTTTTATCATAAAAGGATGTTGGATTTTGTCAAAGGCTTTTTATACATTTATTGAGATGATCATGTGATATATAGGCTGGATATATAGGCTGCTTTCAAGGATATATAGGCTGGATCATGGGTATATAGGCTGCTTTCAAGATTTAGCCATTATGAATTGTGCTACTATAACCATAGGTGTGCATGTATCACTGTAATATGAAGACTTCAACTCTTCAATTCCTTGCTTCTGTTTGTGTAATACATTACACTTATTGACATGTGCATGTTGAACCATCCTTGCATCCATGAGATGATGTCTACTTGGTCATGACATATGATCTTTTTGATCATTTGTTGCATTCTGTTTGCCAGAATCTTGTTGAAGATGTTTGCATCTATGTTCATTAAAGAGATTGGTCTATAGTTCTGTTTCTTGTTTGGATCCTTGGTTGGTTTTTGAATCAGGGTAATGGCAGTTTCCAGGAATGACTTTGGGAGTATTCCTTCCATTTCAGTTTCATTAAAATATTTAAGGAATATTGTTGGTAGAATTTCTCTGAAATTTTTGTAGAATTTAGCAGTGAACCCATCCAGACCTGGGCTTTCCTGGGTTGGGTAGATTATTTATTACTGCTTAAATTTCATTGCCTTTTGTAGGATTATTCAAAAATTTTAAATCTTTTATGTTCAGTTTTGGTAATTCAAATATATCTAGGAATCTATCCATTTCTTCTGAATTCTCCAGTTTATCAGCAGTTTACAAAGTAGTTGTTAATGATGTTTTTTATTTCAGTAGTGTCCATTTGATTTCACCCTTTTCATTTCTAATTAATTTTTCTCTGCTTTTTTGGTTAGATTGGCTAAGAGTTTGTCTATCTTGTTTATTCTTATTTTTTAAACCCAACTCTTAGATTCATTAATTCTTTGTATTGTTGTTTGGCCTCCAGTTCATTGATTTCTGCTCTGCTCTGATCTTTATAATTTCCTTCCTTATACTAGCTCTGGGCTTGAATTGCTCTTGTTTTTCTAGGACCTTGCAGTGTGTCTTTAGGTTATTTATTTGGGCTTGCTCTGTTTTTGTGATGTGACCATTTATAGCTATTAACTTTTCTCTTAGGACTGCTTTCATTGCATCCCATAAGTGCTTCTACATTGTGCTAGCATTATTATTTAGTACTAGAAACTGTCTCATTTCTTACTTGATTTCTTCTGTTCAATTAAGCATGTATTGCTTAGTTTCCATGCATTTACATAATTTCTGTGTTTTCTTTTGTCATTTTTCTAATTGTATTGTACTATGGTCCAATAATATGCATAGTATAATTTCAATTCTTTTAGTCAAGCTTGCTTTATTTGCTAGTATGTGGTCTATTTTGGAGAAAGTTCCATGTGCAGCAGAAAACAATGTGTATTCTATTGTTGGATGGAATACCTTGTAAGTATTTGTTAAGTCCATTTATTTAAAGATTTTAGTCAACTCTAATATTTCTTTGTTGATTTTTTTGACTAGTTGATCTGTGTATTGTGATAGTGGGGTATTGAGGTTCTCTACTCTAATTGCATTTATTTTTATCTGATCTTTTAATATCAAGTAGTACTTTTTTTTATGAAGTTTGGTGCACCATTCTTTGGCACATATATGCTAATAATTGTTATCTCTTCCTGTTGGATTATTCCCTTAACCACTATGTAATGACCTTCTTAGTGGATTTAATTATATCAGATTTAAGACTTTTTGTTCAATGAGGAGAGTCATGAACAATGTTGACAGGTGAAGAAGTGGTAGGATAAGCACATTGGAATGATTTCCTATTGTAGGAATAAAATGGAAGTAGTTAGGGAGATAGATAAAATAAATAAATTGAGAGAGGTACCCTGTATGAACCAATAATAATCCAGAGTGCTATGAGTTAAGAATCTGATGCAGCAATCTCTCCATATGTGGAGAACCAGGGTAGAATTACTTTAGGAGAATCATGAGTGTTTAAGAAATAAAGGTTTCTTAAGAGGTAGGAGGTAAGTTATGGATAATTAGAAGGCTACTTTAGTAAGTAATGCTATAGATCATGCTTTAGGCATTTAATGTATATTTTACAAGTAGAAAATAAATTCCTTTCTCAAGTACATTAAGTTATTGAACCAGGCTTCTATAAACAAAACACTCTCAGGACACATGGGTCATCCCAGCTCCAACTACCAATCTATTTTGTGTTATGTAACAATGTGGCCAACATTTGTGTGTATGTGCCACATACTAAAGCAGGCGCTGAAACTGTATCATCCATTGAGATACTGTTTTCTTACTTCAAGGAGCTCAGACTAGTTGGAGAGAGAACAAAAACAGCATCAGCATCCAACACTTACATAATGCTTGCTATGTGCCATGCATTGTTGTAAGCACATGACATTAACTGCTCATCTTAATAACTCAGTGAGGTAGGGATTTGTTTCCTCGCGTACAAAGTAGGATAATAAGTTAATTTGAGAGAAGTTAGGTAATATGCCTGAGGATCACAGAACCGGAAATAGGTCAATACAAAATCCGAAATGAGACAGACTAGCTATCACATCTATGTTCTTAATCACCACACACAAAGCAGTATGATGAATTCCACCAGAAATACACAGAAGACAGGTGGTTCGACTCACAGAAAGGACGATACTCTCAACAAATTAAGGGTTAAGAAATGTTTCTACACAATATGCTCTGTACTTCTGAATGTTATGGTTTTAAATCTGTATCAGTGGGGAAATTTCACATCTTCAGAAGTCTTTCTATCCGTGCACATTAGTTTTCTCCATTTATTTAGATTTTAAATTCTCACAAATTAGATCATTGTAAAAAATTATTCCTACATGCTTTTAAAGTTCCTATTTTGAGGTTCATTTAAAAATGTTTTAGAACACATTTCCTAACTTTGTTGCTAAGTAGAAGTACAAAACTTTTACAGAGTAAAAAATAAATTTAAATTGACACATAAATATGTGTTTTACATACTACACTACAATTTGAGTTGTCTTTTCCTTTCCATTCATTATTTTTTATATTCTTGTCTGATTTTGCTGGCTAGAGCCTCTAGTACAGTGAGGAATAGAAAGCATATACTTTAAATTCCAAATGTTCCACGATTTAATGTATCTGTGTTAAGGATTTTGTAGCTGTCCAGCATCAATCTTAATAAGTTTCCTTTGACCTAGTTTGCTAACCATGAATGACGTTATAGACTGAATGTGCCCTCCTAAAATTCATGTGAAAGCCTTGGCCTCCCCCACTTTGGCCTTAGAAAGTGATTGTATTTGGCAATTGGACCTTTAAAGAGATGATTAAGTTCATCCAATAACAAATGCTGGTGAGGCTGTGGAGAAATAGGAACTCTCCTGCACTGCTGGTGGGAATGCAGACTGGTGAAACCGCTGTGGGGATCGGTTTGAAGATTCCTCAGGAAACTAGGTCTAGAGGTCCCAGCCAACCCATCTATTCCCCTTCTGGGTATTTTCCCAGAAGATCTGAAAATGTCATATCACCGTGATATATGTGCACCCATGTTTATAGCAGCACAATTTGTAATAGCTAAATCGTGGAAGCAACCCAAATGTCCACCCACAGAGGACTGGATTAAAAAACTGTTGCATTTTTACACAATGGAATATTATTCAGCTATAAAGAAAGACAAACTAGAGGCTTTTATAGGCAAATGGTCACGGTTAGAGACCATACTCATAAGTGAGGTAAATCAGATGTGCATGAGCAAACAGCGTATTGTATCATTAGTGTAGGAACCTGGAGGTGAGAATATAGACTGCGAGGTATGAAGGGAGACTGCTCAAGGGTAGAGAGCAATCGGGATGAAGGGAAGGAGAGGAGGAAGAGGGGGATAGCTGTGTAGGTATGTATGTATGTGCGGGATGGCTGACATGGTTGCACTATTGTCTCATGTCATTTTGATGTGGGGAACAATCGATGATTAGTTGTTTGATCAATCTTGTATGTCTATTTGTATTGTCCTGAGCATACACTTTGAAGTTATCAATGTGTAATACAACAACCATTGTTGATCCCCTGCCACCTTACCTGTGGTTCAGTTTTTGTACTGTTCTTGTGCTACTGTGTGTATGTTTGTTAGTGTTTTTGTTCTTTTACTTTTAAAATAAAATTTTTAAAAAGATGATTAAGTTAAGTAAGGCGTTAGGGTGGGCCCTGATCCGATATGCTTAGTGTCCTTTTTAAGAAGAAGAAATTTGGCCAGGCAGGGAGACACAGAGTAGGAGAATGGATAAAAGAACAGGTTAAGACACAATGATAGGTTACCATATACAAGCAAGGAAGAAAGATCTAGGAGAAACCAAACCTACCAGGATCTTGAACTCTAGTGACACGCAAAAATAAATTTTTGATGTTAAAGTCATTCAATCTGCAATATTTTGTTATAGTAGCATTAAGAAACTAGTACCAGTTGATATTGAATATTTTCTACTTTTTATATATATTGAGATGGCTTATTTTTCTTTTTTAACATCTTAATGGGAGTGTTGACTGATTTCCTAATATGAAGACTATGGTTAGTTCCATGATAAGCCCATTTTAGTCACAAAACATTTTTCCACTTTTCTGAGTTGTTTTGCTGTATTTATCTGTTTGTGATTGAGACTGAGATATAATTGCTTAATACCCTTTATCAGATTTGGATGTTGTAGTTATTATGGTCATTTAAAATCACGGGACATGTGCATCCTTCTTTTTTCATACTCCGGAGTAGTTTCAGGCTGGACATTTTTGCTCTTGAAATGTTTGGTAGAACTTCACGGTAAGTCTGTCTGGCATAGTGCTTCTACAAGAAGGATTTTAAATAGTTGTTTCATCAATGATAATGATACTTACCCTCCCTCATTCATTTTTCTGGCCCCTTGTAGGTATCTTCAATCTAGAAATGCATAGTCTTCAGTTTTCAAATGTCTATAAATGTATTTCTATCTCTATATGTATATGTATATGTATATCTATATCTATATCTATGTCTATGTGGGGATTGAGCCCAGGGTCTTTGATACTCTGGGTAAGACTCTACCATTGAACTTTTAAAATTTTATTTTGAGACAGAGTCTCACCAAGTTGCCCAGGCTGGCTTTGTACTTGTTATCATTCTGACTCAATCTCCTGAGTAGCTGGGATTACAAGTATATGCCACCACACAAAAATTTACTAGAATTTCTGATCATTTTTTCCTATTTTTGTTTGTATTTCTTGGAATGTCTAACTAGGTATCAGACATCCAGATTGATATTTTAATTTTCTGTGTGCAAATGCTTCACATTTTCCTTGTTGAGTGATATTCCTGGTTTTCTTATAGCTCTGCTAAATTTATTGTTTGCCTTTAGGTCTTACCTAGGAACCCCAGGTTAAATCTTTCTCCAGCTTAACCTTAGTAGTAAACTTTTGCTGTGGCCTGCATGGGAACAAACGCCCGGTTTCATGAAGTCAGTCAGATTAGGGGGCTCAGCTACTGCTTTTTATATGTTCAGCTCTCCTACTTCAGAGAAGCAGATGCCTCTTCTTACTGTGCTGGCAAGGGTTCTGCCTCGAGATCGGCCAGCTTCTTGCTGGACGTCTCCTCAAGAATTAGGCTGCTGCTTTCTCTCTCATGTTATGCCAGTTGCCACTTCTCTGTCCACTTTCTGTGTTTCCAAATGGTTG
The DNA here is from genome assembly GCA_004027595.1 of Dinomys branickii. Taxonomy (NCBI): domain Eukaryota; kingdom Metazoa; phylum Chordata; class Mammalia; order Rodentia; family Dinomyidae; genus Dinomys; species Dinomys branickii. The sequence goes on along the minus strand of PVLD010003584.1, from coordinate 130,989 downwards.
ACTTTTCACATACTGGTATCTCATTCTTAATTTTTTTGTGGGTCCCCTTTTATTCCTTTATTGGCCTGTGGAGGTGAGGGTCAGGGAGTTGATATAAATAAGTCTATAAAATGTTTAAATGGAAAACCTCTATATTTTTAACTTCATATCTTCATTGTCCAGTAGGGTAGTCACGAGACCCATTTCAAGTACTTGATAGCTGTAAGCAGTGAGTGCTTACCACATTGCTCAATGCAGATAGAGAATTTTCTCAACATCACAGAGAGTTCTGTTGGGCAGTATTGCTTAGCACAGCTCAGAGACACCATTTGTGACTACCTAGTGTATGGCATATGCTTCACTGTTCTCCTGTAAGCATACCTTTTATTCAGTATAGCACTTATCGCTAGTTGATAACTTTCCCATCTCCATCCACTATAAACTAAACTCTATGTGTGCAGGGATTCTGTGTCCCTAGCATTCCTAACATACAGTAGGTGGTAAATAGGTTTGTGGAATGAATGGACCAAGATAAGCCAGCTCAGAGCACCAAGCCCGAATGAGAAAGTATGCCTTATCTAGAATCCATACAATGGTTATATTTCTCATTGGCCTGTTATAGGTCCTTGTTCTGAGTTCCTCACCTTTATAGCTGCTTTGAATCAAGTGTTAGTTTGGATTAAGACTCCTTTCCATGTAAATCTTGAAAGAGACAAAAGTAATTCCTAAAGTTGGGGCTTATTCCTGCTTTTCTGATTCCTTAGGAATTAACAAACTATGCTTATTACTTTGGATTTCTATGGAAATATTTACTTTTACTGTATATCATGATAAGGTCAGTATGGTAGGCTGAATAATGGCCTCCAAATATACACAGGTCCTAATCTCAGGAACCTAGGAATGTTACATTGTATGGCAAGGACACCTTTGCAGACATGATTAAAATTAAATGTCTTGACAGAGGAAGACTGTGAACTACTTGTGTGGGCAGTGAATGTAATCGCAAGTGTTCTTGTAAAAGAAAAGAGGGAAATTAGACTGCCCAAAAGCAGAGGATCGTGTGGCCCAGAGGCAGACAGGAGTGATCTGCCACAAGTCTCAGACTGCTGGCAGCTGCTAGAAGCAGGAAGAGGTAAGCAATGGCTTCCCTGGGGCCTCTAAAAGAAAATTATCACTTGTTAGCCTTGATTTTAGCTCGTAGGACCCCATTAGAACTTCTGGCTTGCAGAACTATGACAGAATAAATTTGTGTTGTCATCATTTTTGTTAGAGTGGAAGTAGGAAATTAATACAATCAGTAATGTAGTACTGTAAAAGGTTAAAATTATTCTGGAGAGGGCTTGAGGAGGATTCAAAAAGCATCTGGATGTATAGGAATAGTAATTACTGTAAGATTCAGTTAAGTTTCTCTGGCATAATTATTGGTCACTGTATGTGGTGATTCTTCATTTTAAATATTTTGTCTTGCTTGAATAGTCCAAGACCCAGCAAGTACTTTTTGGAAAGAGTGTGTTCTTTAAGGCCAATTCCATCTAAACCCCTAACCAGGAGCATAGAATTCAAGACCCCAAAATGATTTTAATTATGTAGTAATTAGTTCAGTTCTTTTCCATAGCTGAACACACAGACCCCAGAAGGACCAGATAACCTAACAAAACGTAGCTGGCTAAGCAATGGCAAGTGTTCATCAGGACTACCAGGCCACCGAGCTTTAAAAACATAGACATAGGGGACGCTAACACCTGGTCACAGGAAAGAAAACATTTAAGTTGAGGTGGAGATATTTTAGATTTAGAACCTAAGCACCAGCCATTACAGCTATGGTTCCTTCTGAGTAGGAAGTAGCACCAAATTAAGAACAAAAAAGCCCATTTTCAGTCCTAACCGCCTTCCTCATTCTAACTACTTCAATTTGTTAACCAAGTTCTAATAGCAGCTTCACATGAAGGAATAGCACTCTGAGGAGTTTCATCTTTTGAGACACAGCAGCACTTTGTTTAGCTTTAGGAAGCAAAGACAGAGAAGGGTAAATCAGAGGTGGTGTTAAGGGACCACTTAGAAAGAAAAAGGGCAGGGCTCAAGAGAGAATTCTGAAATCCTAATTGTATTGAAGGTGGTAAGTCATCAGTGCACCTGATGACCACCACAGAGTTCAGTGTCTGGATACTTCCAGTATTTCTGAAAAAGGAAAGTTTATGATTTAAGACACCATCTCTCAACTGTTAAGGAATATACTCAAGTCAAGGATGAGGCAATGTAATCACCACATTTTGGAACTGGAGCAAAAGAGAAAACTGTAGGCCAGTACTGTGCTTTTAGTGCTCATATTCTTTGTACCACTAATTCCATTTCTAGGAATAATAATAATATATATATTACACTCTTATTTCTAGAATTATATTATAATGATATTATTTCTAGAAATGAATTACTGGTATAAATAATAATCATCATTATTATTATTTTTTGTGTTTTTTTGAAATAAGGTCTTGCTATGTAGCCCAGGCTGGCCTTAAACTCTTAGTGATCCTCCTGCCTCAGCCTCCCAACTGTTGTGACTATAGGTGTGAGCCACCATTTCTGGCTTTCTAGAAATTATTCTTAATGAAACCAACAAGTGAGACCAGATCTCATGCCTGACATCCTATTGAACCTCACCTGACCCTTGTGTTACACAATAATGAGGTGAAGTATGTTTTCTTTCATTACCAAGAGTATTTGGTGATCAAGAGGGCCTAGGGGTGCCAACCCCTCCAGCATGTACAGTGTGTAATGTCTGGAACTGTATGTAGGCAAGCTACCCAGGGACAAGACTAGCCTGAGGAAATAATGATCTTTGCTCTTGAGAACTGTAGAACTACTATGAATATAGTCAACAAAGATTTCCACCAAGAGGAACCAGTAATTCCTGCTGGTCTTATTATTTGGCCCATGCATACTTAATTATTTCTTTGGCTTTGTCTCCTCCAGATTTAAAGCTACACGGCTACTCAAGATAAAAATGCCTGGTGTCTATTGAGGGCCTTTAGACAGACCCTTTGGAGAGTATCTCTGACTGCCGGTCAACAACTACATCCCCTTTCAGGCTGAGGAAGCCAGAGCAGTCGTTGCCCTTTACTCCCTCATGGCAGTTGGAGTTCCTTCTTCAGAGGGGGGAATGTTAGAGGCAGCTGAGTTGATAGAAGTATTATAGGCAGTTGGACAGGGCTAGGCCTCAAAGCAGCCAACGTGAAAGACAAGATAAGATACCTGTGGGCCACACCTCAGGACAAAAGATTAAACAAATGTACCCACATACCTCCCTAGGTGCAAACATTAGGGATTGATATTCTAAATACGTAGCGATCAGCTTGAAGAGTCATTGACTCAACCCCTTACAGGAAAACCCCTGGTCTGTATTCATGCCTGCTTGCTATGTGACTTGCTTTCCCATTTGATCCCGCTATAAATAATTTTACCTGAACAATTCTTATTGGTTGACCATAGTTTTGTGTATTTTTTCCCCTACCTTGGACCTGCCTCACCTCATGGTTTTGCTCTGTGAAAGTCCCTAGAAAAGTTAGAGTCTTGGGCAACCCACTCAAGGCTCCCTTCTGCCCCTCTCTTGGACAGAAGCTTTCTTTTCCTCAACAAATATATTCTGCTCTTAATATAAAGAAAGAACTGTAGAACTGAGAAGTATCTCATGACCAGGCAATCAGGATGAGGTATGTGTCATTTGGCCACAAACCTCCACCTGTGAGAAGGTGCCCATCCATCTCCTACATAAAAAACCCCTAAATGAGCTTCTGGGAAAGCAGACTCTTTGAGAACAAACATTCCTGCCATATTCTCATCAGACAGCTTATCATAATGAAGTTCTTTTTCTACTCTGTGCATGCCCTTAACCAACTGGTTTCCATTGTGTGGCCAGCAGGGCCAGCATTTTGTGCAGTAACGTTAGGATAATGACTGTGGACAGTTTTATAAGCAAACACACACTGCAATATTTATGATACAAGAATATTATCTAAATGATAGGGGATTGGTTTGCACGGTACATTTGTACAATAGTTTTATACACCCATTAGAAGCATTTCATATATGAAATTTATAGTGTGTGTACACAATACAAAATTAGTAAAGAAAAGATTTTTCTCTAAGTTGTTATATACCAAACACATGGACAATAAAAACAAAAGGGTAGATGGAAATAACCATTAGAGGTGTGTGTGTGTGTGTGTGTGTGTGTGTGTGTGTGTGAAAGAGACAGAGCGAGAGGGAGAGAGAGATGGTAGAATTTGGAGATTAAGTTGCAAAAATACACTTGTTTTTGTTTTCTACAAGTTATACTTCAACAAAAAAAAATTCCTTCAAACCTGGCTAACCAGCAGTCTTCATGGAATTGAGGAGTGTAGACAATCCAAAGAATTTCTTTTTGTTTTTGACAAGCAACAGTGATGGTCTCTTTCCTTACAACTTGTACAGTAACTCATTCCCCAGGAGTTTACACCTGCTTTCTTTTGCATGTGGAAGAGTTATTATTTCTATTGAAAGTAAGGGTAGGACTAAATTATCGAGAGATCTGCAGACTGTTAGATGAAATATTGACATATGGGTTAAGTAAAAGCATTCTAACCCTTTTAAACTTTTTTTTCAAAAAGCACACATTGAGGAGATTAAAGCTGACCAAGCCTGTCAGCTAAGACTGCAGCTTCGTGCTGCATATAATATATTACCTATTCATAACAACTCAACCAAGTTAGCTTCTTCCTCTATAAAAGGGTAAGCCATTAACATCCCCAAAGACTAACACTCAATTGGAAAAATGTGCTCCATGTGGAGTTCAGAAACTTAAGGGTTTTTCTCAGCAAGGACTCTTCAAAATGCAGCATATAATTAAAAATATATGTGTTATACTGAACATGAAGTTTTCATGGATGCTAAATGTAATGGAAGTGCAAATATTGTGGAATAAAGGGAGTACCATGGTGTAGTCTTTGGAAACTTTTCTTCAATAGCTTTTTTATCCCTCTGTTTGGGGTGCATTTGATGCTTCCTAGAGGCAGCACAAACCATTACTTAGCTTAGCTGTTAAAGGAAAGGCAGAATCCAGCTCTCCTGGGTGGTTTTCTTCCCTTGCTTAGAAGGTCTCTTAAGGGTTTGACTTGGCAGTAGCAAAGACATCATTTATCACCAACACAATGGGCCAAAGGCATCTCTTTGCTAACTCCAGCCCCCTTTCTTCTTTGCAATAAGCTTATTCTTTACAGAGAAGGAGAACAAAATGAAAATGATTCTTTGACTGATCTTTGTTGTTATCTGAAAGCCCTTTAATTTTTATAATTAGTTTCAACCAGTTATGATGATATGGAAGGCTTTCATCTTCAGAATCCAGGTCAAAATCTCTTCTGTATCTATTTGTGTTTGAGCTAATGGCACACCAAGAAACATCAGAATCGCATTTAATGGCTTAAGACAATTAAGACTTGTTAGCACCCGAATTAGAAAAACTCACTGAAATGTTTCCAGAAATATTATTTGTTAATTACACATGTACCCTTGTCTGTCTGACATTTGGATTGCCAAAGTCAAGCCCGGTACAGCTCTGTATTTTCACAGCCGTTTAGTTACTTTGAAAACCCTCTAGTTGTAGGAATTCTTATTTTGCAGCTGAGGAAACAGGTTCAGGGAGATTAGATAGTATTTCCCAAATCACATGACTCACTAGGTTGGACGCAGAAAGGAAAGTGTCAAGTTAGAGGAGAAGTAAAAATCAAACCCCTGTTTGTTCAGTGATTTCAGAAAGATTTGTTATGTTTTATTTTTTGAAATGTATTCAAGCCTTAACTACTAATGCAGGTAAGACTGCTTCCCTCAGTCTCCAGCCTCCCTAAGTACTGGGGGCAGGGGAACTTTATCTGACTTTATCTGAGACTCCTGAGATAGCTGTGTTTGGAAGCAAACAGAAACTTTTTTTTTTGCTGCTTGGTCTCCTGAATCCTATCATCCAAGAAAAAAAAAAAAACCCATATACTCTTGCTGTTGTTCATTTGTTTGATGTATAATAACTTAGGGAAGAATACTGTCTCACTATAAACTTCACTTTGTCATTGTGGTGGTCTAGGTTTGCAAGGGAATAGAGGTAATACAGGACACATAATTAACAGGACTATTTTATAATAGTTCCCCAAAGAGTCAAAAGCAAAAGAGTTCAGGAGATCTGTTGACACGCTAGAGACCCAAAGCATCCAGTAGAGGGCCTGGATCCCATGGCAGTGTCCTCCATGAGTCCAGCTGGAGGCCTAGAGGCCATGGCAACGTGTCGTCCAAGTCTGTATTGGGGATCTGCACTGGGAAGGCCCAAAGGTCAGTGGTGGAAACTAGAAAGTCTGCGCCAGTGGGATGAAGGATCTGTGCTAGCGGGCTGAGGGGTCTGCTCTGGAGCCAGGAAGCAATGCTCAAGGTAAGGACCAGAACTCCCCACAAAAGAACCTCAGCCATCCTCAGTGACAGCAAAGACCTGAGCCCCTCCAACTGAAGAGAGCAGCCGAGTTCATATCAGGAAAACCAGTGTGACAAGCTTTTCAAGGAGAACGAATAGCAGAGCATCTTCCTCTCTAGTTCTCTTTTTACGCTGTTGGCAACAATCCTCAAGTGGGCCTTCCACACCCAGCACCATGCTGCTTCAGTTCAGTAAGTGTTACGCACTGACCATTAGTTAACCCACCACAATCATGAAACATCATAAATGTCTGATGGCTACACAAAGCTGTTATGTAGGGTGCTATGTTAGCAAATCCTCTGAGATACTAATAAAATATTGCAGTGAATGTCTGCCTATAAAACTGTCCATATCTTATTATCCTAATTTCTACAAATGAAAGTATAGAGCAAAGTTTCTGAGCACTTTTAGTATTTATTTGTCTACTGATTTGTAGTCTTTGTTCCTCTTTCCTCTACCGAAGGGGGAGCTTATGGTCTCATTTTGCCTTGACTGTAACACTCAGAGCCTAAAATAAAAATCAAACAGCTGGGCGTGGTGGCACATGTCTGCAATCCCAGCACTTGGGAAGTCCAGGCTCGAGGATTGCCACCAGTTTGAGGTTAGCCTGGGCTACATAGAAAACTCAAGGCTAGTCTGTACTACACAGCTAGAGCCTGTCTCAAAACAAAAGAACCAAACAGAATATTGATTATTCTTTTCTAGCTTATCTGATTCAAACTTTTTCTTCTCAGTTTAGTGCAATACCGAAACCCCACTGCCTATTTCCGAGTTATTTACCAGGAAATGCAGAAGTCTTAAATCCATCTCCTTATATTTTTTTGTCTCTAAAATAAGATGATCAAGAGATAGAGGGAGGGGAGGAAAAGGGGATAAGAAATTAAATGTGTTACACACGTGCCAACTCCACACAAGTATGTAAACATTACGTACTGCAAACATGTACTAATAAGACTTCTAAAAAGCCAAAAAGAGAAGAGAACGTCACAAATATCGCATTACTTGGATCCCTGGGTCCTTTCTTATTCTATTGTTTATTTTATTCATAAATGTTCATTAGTGCTCAGTGTAATTGGACTCGAAGCATGCAGAGCACTGATCAGCCTCTTTCCCGAGGGTTTGGGGAGTACACCTTTTACTTGCAGGAAAGCAATTTCTCTAACTGGCCCCAGGGTTCCCCTTAGCTGTGCAGCGTCTGCCCCCTAAGACTGCCCGCCTTAGTTTCGGCAAGGCACGGGGGAAGTCTTTCTATCTCCACGCGAGGCGCAGGCTGCCTGCGCAGAGTACACTTCTACATGTCCCTGGCTCCGGTGGTGCAGGTTCGAGGCCACTCAGCCTTTGGGAAAGCGCTCGGGGCGATGGCGAGTTTTGGTGACTACCACGCCTCCCACAGAAAAGCGCTCACTTCCTACTTGCGGGTGTATGGGGTACAGAGACACCAAGGCTTTGCTAGCCCTGGAACAGGGGGTACATGTTCCCGCTTCCCACCAAAGGAAGGCTGTAGAAGGACATAGAACTCCAGCAGCTGCAGCCCCAGCCGATTTTTCTTTCTCTTAGTTCGCTCTTCCGCCCGCGCCACCGCCCCTCCCCTTAAACACAGGAACCAGCGCCCAGGGCTCTCCCGCGCTTCTCTTCTGCGGCCAGCAAGGGCCTGCCTTTTATAATGACCGCAGCCAATGAGCGTCCTCCTTTCCTTCTGCCCGCCCGCCTGGCCAATCACCGCCCCCCTTGTGTAATCTTCGGCTACTCGGCTGCTCTCGGCTATTTTCGTTGTTGCTGGCTTTTTCAGGAGCTGCTCGCTTGCAGCCTGAGACGCTGCTTTTTTTCCGGGTTCGGAGCCGTTCCGGATGCTTTAGGTTGCCGGATGTCTGATCTCCGGATAACTGAGGCGTTTCTGTACATGGATTATCTGGTAGGTGCGGGGCAGGGGTGGCGTGTCGCTCCTCGGATCGCATGGTGCCCGATGGCTCCCTGCCTATAGGAGCAGCCTTTTTGCTTGTTCTTTCTTTGGGATGGGATGCCTTTGGGGTTCTTTCTCCGGCGGCCAGCTCCGAGGCTGTGCTCGGGACTCGAAGGGACAGCAGCCGGGGAGGCCGGGTGGAGGGGCTGACAGGTAAAGGTGCGGCCCGGGCCAGTGGGCTGTGGGCGAGGGTCGCTCGGCGCCGTCTGGGGATGGGGCCGCAGCGCGGAGCGTCCCCTGCCCGCGGCCGGCTCCGGTGCTTAGCTCCGCGCACCCCGCAGAGGACTTTCTCTCCGGGGAAGCTGGAGTTTTCCGCACTCCCTTGAGCTGAACTCCAGGTGCTATTAAAGAGCCATAATCAGAATGGCTTGCTAAGTGCTCGGCAGCTCCAGTCATTTGGTTGTTATTAGATCTCTAAAGCTTTGACCTCCCTCGGTCGCGGCGGGATTTTAAAAGCACATTACCGTAAACTAGACCGGACCAAACTACACTGAAACCCGCAGGAGCTGGATTGGGTAGGGGCAGGCGTTGCCTCACAGGGCCGATCGTGGTGCTTGTCGCTGTTGCCCTGTGCACGGATTAGAACCCAGTTTAGGCCAGGCTGTGCTCAGAAGTTTAGTGGGAAAAGTGTCAGCACACCGCGGGGACTACCATTGTTGTAAAAATTGACTTGGGCGTGCGTTTCTGGAATTGTGCAAGCACTGTGTTTTGTTCCAGAAATTATATTTTCCCAGAGCTCCTCATTTGTGGTCAGGCAGATCCTTATTTACAGGAGTTGTGTTCGATCCTATACAATTACAGCGTTAGCGATGTTAGGCTGATCCGGTATTGCTGTGGCAAGCTGAAGTAGACTGTTGGAAACACTGACCCTCCTGTCATCGTGTTGGACACATGTACTAGGTTTTCGACTGCAGCCTGGCCTGGCAGAGATCTGCCAATGCCTTCTAGGAATTACACTTACGAGAAAGACTGTGAACGCCTTTGTGATCAAGAAAATTGGGCAAGGGCTGTTTTTCATTGTCACCTGTGCATTTGGGGTTATTTTGACATAGGTGAATAAAATGTTTCTCCTAAAGCTTCATTGCTTGATGAACTTCAGAAGGATGTGACTGCAGTTAATGCATGACCTTGTGAACGGAGCGGTTAAAAATTCTGCCTTCAACCTCTTTTGTTGTTAATTTGTTGATGGTGGTAGCTTCTTTTATCTTTATGAGGTAGGGATGCTGTCCACCTACTACTACTATAGCAGGTTGAGTGGGTTAATCGGTTTATGAACCTAGTTTAAAATACCAGGTTCCCTATAGGTTACGACTGTCCGGGAGATTATTTTCTAAGTTAAGTGATTAAGTTGTAGCTTGTCTTATATACTATGTTGTTTTCTCTTGCAGTTTGCCCACATTAATGCCAAAGTTTGTTGGAGGTATTTCCAAATAGGAAAGTGTGACATTTCCTATAGCACTGAAAGCTAATTTTGGATACTTAACTGAGGCCTACAAAAGAAATTCAGATGCTTCTGATAATTTTATTTAGTGTGTTTCAAACTTACAAATTGCATGAAAAACCTGCTTTTGAGGTGCCAAACCTATCACAGCATTTAGAAAAAAATTTTGAAAACTCTCACTCAGATTAATCTCCAACTAGACCCAGTCCAAGTGTAGGGAGATGTATGTGTATGTGCTCCAGGTTACCCTAAAAGGTTAATGTCTTTGCCATCTTACTAACAGCTCTATGTCAAAAGCAGTGGGCCTCCATTCTGACTTTGTGTTTTAATCTTACCTGCCATGTCCCCTACCTTAGTCTTGCTTCCGTATAAAACATCATTATTTTGTCATTTTCCCCTGCTTTTGAAAGTTCACTAGTGCAGTGAAATAGGCTCATGAAAATGACTACTTTTTGGAGGTGAGGAAAAAAATCTTCAAGGAAGTAGTTTAGCTTTCAGAGTGTACTAAGTATACTTTGTGAAACATTTAAGAAAAATCCTTTACCAAGTGTGGTGTGGCGGTGCATGCCTGTAATGGCAGCACTTGGGAGGCTGAAGCAGGAGAATGGCTTTGAGTTTGAGGCCACCCTGGGCTACATAAGTGAGTTCAAGGCCAGTCTGCATGACATCATGAGACCCTCCTCACAAAAAAAAAAAAAAAAAAAAAAAGAAAAGGAAAATCCATCACTGAGTGGACTAGGGAAAAAAGTTCCAAAACAAAAATCAGCCCTCTTGAAGTGATTTTATTTATTCATTCATTATTTATTTTTGTCTTTTTGAGACAGGGTCCGCTATGCAGTTCAGACTGGCCTTGTGCCCACTTTGTAGCCCAGGCTGATCTTGAACTCACAATGATCCTCCTGCCTCAGCCTCCCAAGTGCTGGGATTATAGGTGTGACCCACCACACCCGGCTGAAGTGGTTTTAGTATGTTGTGTTTGCTTATCAACTTTCAATGTGGCTGGGGATATAGCTCAGTGGAATAAGTGCCTGCCTAGCAAGCGCAGGGTCCTGAGTTCGATCCCCAGTACCGCAAAAAAAAAAAAAAAAAAAAAACTTTCAATGTACCACATCACTCCTTTCTTCCTGCCTTTCAGATTGACTTGTTTGCTTATACACAATCTTTTGGTGGTGTTTATTAAAACTCTATTTCTTAAAAATAAAAATTAATATTTTGATTATGTCTGGATTCAAATTTTTAAGGCTAATCATTCTCAAGTTCTTTTACTTACCCACCAGAAAAGAAAATCCTCTTTTCATTCTAAATTGGAGTCCAGATTTTGCTGAGTAGGCTGGAGTAAGTGCCCTCTCCGAGTACTTGAAAGAGTAATGGTGTGTGTCATCTCTCTTCTTTTTAATGGATATTCAACTTTTTCTTGTTGCCATTGGAGGAAAGAAGTATGTGTGTTTATTGTTCTTAGGGCTGGATGGCATGTTAACCTTGCTTGTTTGGAAGGGAGTGCAAAGAAAACAAGCGAAAGGTAGAAGTGCTTTTTTTTCTGTCTTTTTTGAGACAGGGTCTCAATATGCAGTTCAGGCTGGCCTTGAGCTTACTTTGTAGCCCAGGCTGGTCTCCAACTCAACTTTGGATCCTCCTGCCTCAGCCTCCCGAGTGCTGGGATTACAGATGTGTGGGCGCCCCCCCCACCTTAGAAGTGCTATTTTTAATAGCTTTTAGTAGTATTGAGATAATAAAGCAGTTGAAGAAGCTCTCTGATTTTGGATAATGCTGTTAATGTCTTAAAATATACTGTATTCTCAGACATGATAGCTAAGGTAAAGGGTAGGTGATAGATAGTACCTTAACATTTAAGATAGGTTTTTATCAAGTTCAGTTGAGGGTAATATATTACCTTGCAAATCCTAAATAATTATACCACCTGGTGTAGTACCTGACTTGGTTCCTGGCACATACGGCCCAATGTTTATTGTTGAGTCTAATAAGTATGAGAGGGGAGAGGCAATTCCACTTTGTTCACTGGCTTCTGACCTGAGACAAGATACTATCTGTTTGGATTAGGTATTTTGTTCTAAGGAATGTGGAATGTATCCTTTATACTTGAAGATTATCAAGATAAAATTTGTTTAGCTAGGTTGGTAACTGAAACAAGAAATCTGTTTTCCAGCTGATAGGGGTTTCTTCCTAGGAGGCTACACATCTTTTTTTACTCTTTTGATGTTGGAGTTTGCAGGTCACACCTGCCAGGTCTATTGGTCAAAGACCTGCGTATGTGAACAGGCACTGCCAGCATCTGTCACTTTTTTCTGACAGGTAGAACTGCAGTGGTAGGACAAGATGCATAGCTTTCTGAATAGGAAGGAGAGAACAGGCTTTAACAAAAGAGAAAAACATGTTTGCCAGATTTTTCTGGGAGGTTGGACAACAAGATTCCTTTCAGTTTAAATTTTTTTTTTTGTCTGAGCAACTGTATGTTGACTTGTCTAGATTTCATCTATTTCCCCTTGTGCTAACAAAACAGCAGCAATAAAATTGATTATATTCCATATAATACCAATGAGGATTAAACAAGAGAGCAAAGGAAAATGCCTTTTTGGTTTGGTTTATTACAGTTTTTTCAAATATAAAATGTTAAACTATTGTGCTTATGTTTCTGATATACTTTGTGTGCAGTGACTATTCTTAATGGTAAGAACTGGATTGTTTTTTAAACTATACAGAAAGATTGAGAGAGTGCAGCAGACAGGAGTCACAAAACTTTTAAAGATCATTTAATATGTATAAGAATAAGACCACATTCTGCTGTCTTCATGAGCCCATTCTACAGATACGTATGGAACCCCTATATGGTGCATAGTCCTGAAAGTCATGGGGATTAAGCTGTGATGTCCTTGGCTACAGGACTGGCAGGACTGGAAGCCTGTGGCAGGACAGGGTAAGAAAAAATGTAGGGGAGGAGGCAGCTTCTAGTATATCCTTTGATTTCTAGTTCATTTCTTTTTTATATGTGTTTTATTGCAAACTAAAATATAAAGATAAGTTTGCAAATACGACAAGTAAAATTCTTGACCAATCTTGGATGCGAATTGCCAGTTAATGTGCATTGTATTTGCATATTGTGTTCAGTATTTAATAAGGGTAATAATTTAGTAAGAATTCTTTGTATTGATTAGTGAACTTGGCCTGCTTTCTTGGTCACAGGCAGTATCTGTTAAAATTCGTATCTTAGAAGAGAAGATCTGGTTAGACTTGGATGAATCATCACAAATGAACTGATGGCATAAAAACCAGTTAATCAACCAACCAAGGACAGAAACTTATGATTCACTACAAAGGACAGAACCCATAGGCGCTAGAAGATTGTAAAGGAGCCCACTTTGAAAAAGGAGCAAAGGCACGTTTGTGATTTTGCCTGATGTTCAGTTATCTGTGAACTGAACATTTATTTTGATAAAAGGTACACTGTTTTAACCTTGCATAGCTATGAAAATTACAAGTTGTATTTTTTATGACTGACTATAAAGTAATTAGGTCAAGCCCTTTTTAGACTTAATGTCAACTGAATTAGGGAGTCATGCCAGTATTTCTTTATGAACTGTTTCTAAGATTATGTGAGCGTGATAATGTGAGCACAGAAATCTACCATCTGTGATGTTCACATAGCAAAACAGTTTTGAGAAAATCCTTACCATTAAGTAGGAACCTTTCTACAAATGTGGCAGGTGTGGCTCCTGAACTTGCTTTGCTCCCGCATTGTGGTGTGAGACCAGGGAGATGATACAGAGGCACTGGATTCCATGCCCTATAGAGCATGCATCTTTTGAGCACTTTTTGTGTGCTTACAAGGTTGTAAGTGCTTTTCAGATGTAATGGCATTAAACTGAGGCCCATGGAAGGGTTGTGTAATTTCCTCTTGTCACATAGCTGACAAGAAGCTGTGCTACACCACCTTCTCCACCTAGAAGTTGTTCTGTTCTCTTCTAGCAGAGGCCCAGGAAGGTTGGTAGTAAAGGTGTTGACTTGAAATATTTACGGTGTGTCTCATGTAAATACATTTGGCCTTCTGTATCCTAGTGTTCCTCAACTGTGCATTCAACCAACCATTGAATGAAAGCACTTGAGAAACGTATATTGCATCTGTCCTGAATCTGTACTCACTTCTGATCTTGTATTATTTCTAAATAAGACAATTATTTACAAAACATTCACATTACATTAGGTGTAAGTAATGAAGGGATGATTTCAAGGACAGGATAGCAATAGGTTATATGCAAATATTGTGCCGTGTTATACAAGGGACTTGAGCATCTGTGTACTTCGGTATCCTTGGTGGGGGCAGTCCTGGAGCCAATACCTTGTGGTACCAAGGGGCAGCTGCAATGTGCTTAAGTAAATGGGTCTACAACAGTGTTCACTGGCCCTTCTGTTAAAGCAGGGGCTGTCAGACTGCCTGATCCTCCCTCCTTCTCAATAACTGGGCTCTGCCGGGTAACCATTACCTAGCGGCCTGGAAAGAGAACTGTGTTTGTTGTATGTTGAGCCTCCTGCTCTGCAGTGCCCTTACTCTGGTCACTGAGATAATCTTTGCCCTATCAAGTGACCACAAATGGATTTCTAAGCATCCTTGATACTCGGCACCCTAATGTTTCTTTCCAGGGCACATCGCTGGCTGCTATAAGCCCTAGTCTCCTTTGAAGAGGTTACTCCAAGTGCTGTGTGGGAAGTGGTGCTGTTTCCAGCAGGCACTAGGCTACTGCAGCCTTTTATTTATGGACTAAAGTTAGGCAGAGTCCTTGGATGACATTAACTATAAGATAGGTGTGTTCAACCTATGACCTATGCACAAGATTGTACATTTTAACATGCTGTGAATTTTAGTGATTTTTTTTTATGATTCAATTACATGTTGCTGGAGTGCAGATTACAGTACAGTGCCTCTTGCACCCATCCCACACAATTAATCCACACTCACCAGTATCTGACCTTATATGCACTTGTGTGACTTCAGGAGTAAGACACTGTGACCACCTATAATATTTCAACTAACCTATGTGTGTGCCTGTGAAGAAAGGCAGTTATTGTTATTAAGCAGACATAAGGGTCCTCAATTATTAAACTTGGGCTTCTGCTATTTTGTAAAGTTATTTAATGAGTTGAAATAGTTTTTTATGGCCCAAGACAGCCCCTCTTTACTCAGCGCAGCCCAGGCAAACCACAAGGTTGGATACCCATACTATAAGTTTTGAGGTAGATGAAGAGAAAGTAAGTTTTTTTTTTTTTTAGGGAAGGTCCGATAACTATCTTACAGGTAACAAGAAATGGAAGTTCTCCATATGAATAATGATGGTGTATTAGTCAGATTTTCAACACTGTACTGATATACCGGAGGCAGGGCATTTTATAAAGGAAAGAAATTTATTTTGACTCATGTTTGTAAGGTTCCAAAGTCAAAGGGTCCCATGTTAATGATAATCAATGGTGGCTTTCTTATTGGCAGAGTGCCAAGATATTTTTTGGGTCCCACATGGCAAGAGCCAGAGGGTCTTATGTGTGCACGGCCTCTTTCCTCCTTAGGAAACCACTGCAGTTCACTCCTAGTGATCTTATCCAGTCCTCATCACTTTCCAGCAGCCCTGCCTGTGATCTCTATGGTTGGGTTGAATTTCCATCCTCTTAATAACATTAACATAGAACTTCGGGGATTCAAGTCTTGAATGAATTTGGGTGGCCAAGCCTTAGTCAAACTGTGGCAGATTTTTTTTTTTTATTTGAATTTGCAGTCCCGTAGTTATACTGTGGCATCTCCTCAAACGCTTCGGGTGTTTGGATATATCTAAGAAGCTCAGTTCTTGGACAGATCTTAGAATAATGCCATAGACTAAAGAACGTAAAAATTCAAAATTGCCATTGTGTCACCATTTTTGTTTTTAACTATTCTCTTTAGTAATTCACTAAGGTGCTTGTTTGTTTTCTTTCTTGTGGTGCTGTGGTTGAACCCAGGGCTGTGCCTGTGCTGGGCAGGTGTGCCTGTGCTGGGCAGGTGCTCTGACACTGACCTTCATCCTCAGCCCTTCTAATTTTTGAAAATTTTGAGACAGGGTCTTGCTAAGTTGCTTAACTTGGTAATTGGCCTAAAATCAAAATCTTCCTATCTCAGCCTTTCGAGCAACTGAGATTATAGGTGTGCATCACTGTGTGTGACACAAAGGGAAATTTTGACTTTCCAGATGCTGGTTAACTGCAAAATATATTTAAACAACCTATATAGCGAGGGGCAAAAAGCCCATTTCCAGTTAACCCTTATTTCTGAGTCTTCAGTCTGTCTGGGTACATTGTCAAGTACTGCTTTGTGCTTGTTTTAAGGTCCTTTGGTCATCATCTTGAAATTCTGACTCTTGAACAAGGTGCCATGGGTTTCCAGTTTTGCATTGGTCCCGATAAGTTATAACACAGGGCCTAACTTGTAGTGCTAAGGACAAGGCAAAGCCAGCCTCTAAGTTTGTGACTTGTATCAGTGCTGGCCTCCTGACCATCCTGACCATCAGTCTCCTCTGTTGCCTGGTACAGAGAGGATTAGTTACCAAGTACAGTGAAGGGTGTTTTGCCTGCCATCAGCTAATTTAGTCCTTCCAGCAATCTTACCAACCAGGCATTACTGACCTACGAAACATTTAGGAACTTAGGAAAGAGGAAGCTTGAGGCTTTGAAAGGTTGAGTATTCATCAGGATCATGCAATCAGCGGTGGGCCAGAGCTCGGGTATGAGTCCAGCTTATCTGATTCAAAGTCCATGTTTGTAAGCATTATTCTGTATGATTTACCTAATATAATTTTTTTTTTAAGTTTTTTTTTTTTTTTTTTTTTGCGGTACTGGGGATCGAACTCAGGACCCTGCGCCTGCTAGGCAGGCGCTTATTCCACTGAGCTATATCCCCAGCCCTACCTAATATAATTAATGATTGTGAGGCAAGTGAGTTAGAGGAGTTGCATGAATCATAGAGAGAATGCTGGAAATCCAGGGATCATTTGATCGATGCCCTCACCTGGCTACTGGGGAGAGGGCTTCTGGGTACTCAGCAACAGTCACAGCACTCCTGGTTCTGGGAACTGTGTGGGTTTGTGCCTTGAGGTGAGAGTTTGCTTGCTGATTTTGGTCTCACCCACTCTATCCTTTACTTTTTTGCATAAATACTGGTGTTCTGCTCTTTGGCTCAGAGCCCAGCACACCGACATGATTTTGGTGATAACGAACCATTTGAAAAGTTGGATGTGCAGGACAATGTCATTCATTCAGTTCCTTTGCACTTCAGTTTGCTGGGAAGTGCTCTGACTGCACACTGCTTTTCTCCTGGCGGAGGCATTCTGGTTGTTGTGTCCTTTTTTCAACAGGATAGCGCTTCTCTTGCCTTTTGTTCGAGGGGACGGGCATGACAGGCTGGAGCCATTCCCAGACTGTGCACTGAAGCATGCAAGACCTATACCTGTTCCCAGTTGATCTAGACATTGAGTCAGAAGCTAAAATAAATATAGTTCTTCCAAAGTTTTATTTTTAATTATGAATTTATTACAAGCATTCAGAAAAGAACAGAAAATAATGTAAAAGACTTTTGTGTGACTCCCACTCTGGTTCCATAGGTGTTGTGTTAGCATTTGCCATTTTTAGCTGTGCAACTGGTGTGCTTTGGTGGTGGTGTTGTTTTGTTTTTTGTTTTTGGTAAGAGGAAATTTAATTCCACAGCAAAAACCTCCTGTTGTTTTCACATGTTTTTCTCTGTCCTTATCAGTGGTGACAACTGTTTTCATGTTAGTGGGTATTAGTTTCATGTGTCTTTGAATTTTAATGAATCATGTATATATATGTGCATATAGTTTTGTAGATGTTAAAATATTTATAGAAATTTTAAATTGCCTTTTTTTTTTTTTTGCAGTACCGGGGATTGAACTCAGGATCTTGCTCTTGCCAGGCAGGCGCTTGTGCAACTGAGCTGAATCCCCAGGCCTAAATTACCACCTTTTTCTTTTTGAAACTTGCTTATTTCCTTCTCTGATAATGCATTTGCAGTTGATAAATGTTGCTGCATATAGATCAGTAGATATTTATTTCATATTTTGGGTTTTGATGTTGCCGTTTTTCATATTGTGTAGAGATTTTACCCAGATTTTATGAGAAGAGCATAGACAGGAATAAGGGCTGGTTTTGAGGTGTGGATATGTGTGTGTTAACTTGTTCTTTAGAATGACATGTGAATCATAAGCTATTTAATGGAATTTTATTATGTAAATTTTAGCATTTTTATGATTCAGCAGTTTTACAGTTTGTAAGTTCTTTTTTCATCATGCTAACATGTATATTGAATATACAGAGTCCACCAAAAAAATATTTACACACCTTACCAGTTCACCCTTCTAATAAATGTCTGCAAGCTCATGGCCCCCACTTTGAGCCCGTCTTGTGATTGCAGAGGCAAAGGTAACTTGTATTAATCTCATGATGTCTCAGTAAATTTAGCATTAAAATATGTATACAAGTTTTTCTTTCCTGATATATACTGTTGTTGGTAGATTCTCTCTTTTTATATATTTGTATGTATATGTATATATATTTTCTTTGACTGTGTGAGGGCCAAGATGATTTTGATTGTGTTGATGTGAAAGGATATTTAGAACATGCAACAAAGCCAGTGAAGAAAAGTATTTGTAATCTAGTAACCTACAAATATTTAACAGTTACTTTACTGTGCTGTCCTACAGTCTGTATGTGGACTACTGATCCATGTAGAAAATCATGTGCATCTAATGAAGATACTGGTTTGTAATCTACTTTTCATACTCATGAACTTTTAAATTTTAATAATTTTTCTTATGAAACATTACTTACCTGCATTACATTGGTAAAATATAATTAACCACCTTTTCCTTATTATTTTACATTTGCTCTTATATTGGCTCTTGTAAATAAGGCTACGGTGAATGTTGCATGTAAATGGTTTGGGATTTTTTATGCAGTGTTTTGTAAGGAACAGTAGTTCTTTAATGCTTTAATGAATCTTACTACAGAAACAGGTTCCAGTTCCAAGTTGGGGAAACAAAGGAAGTAGCTTTGTTGTATAACTTAACATAATAATATAGATAGTCTCTAAAAGGGAGAGTAATACATACAATATTCCTAATCCTTTGGGAGCATTTTTGCTTTGTGGTTATGTTCTAGAAGTAGATTTGTTGGAGCGAAATGTCCCTGTATTTTAAAGCCATTGTTGTTGAATGTGTTAATATTTATGATGCCCTTAGGATGGTGCCTGGACAGAATCAGCTCCTGCTTGTTAAGATAAAATTAGGTAATAAAGTTGGTGATTAGTGATGCTAATTAATATTTATTGAAAATTTGCTCTTTGTTAGAGTCTGTGCAAAGTGTTTAATAGGCATTCACCTGTCAGTCCTTTCAACGCTTTAAGGGTGTGGAAGCTGTTGCTATTTTTGTTTTATGGGTGATAAACCCAAGAGTCAGAAAGAATTGAGCAATCAATCACAGCTGCCTCATTGTTAGAAGGGTCGGTGACATGGCTGTATTATTAATCTGTACATATTTTACTGTGGTAGAGAAGAGAACTGAATATGAAATCCTGTCCTGGACGTTCCACCTGTTACCTGTAAGATGTGAAGTGTTTCTCAAGTCTGAGTCTATGGAAAGCCAGAGAATTCAGAAGTATTACAAAGTCATTACTTTATAGATTAAAAGAATATTGGTTCATCTTTTCTACTTTTTGTCAGTATTAGAATATACTTTTATTCTGAAGTGATACTGGAGTGATATCGAATGGTTGCGTGTTTCTTGAAAGATTATCTGGCAGGATAAAAATAAGACAATCCTGTATCTGTCTACAGGTTTGTACATATGCAGGTAGAGTGTACTTATTTGTAAAATCCCAAATACTGGGAACCTAGTCTAAAACAAACATCTTGAGCTGTAGTTTCCTCATTTGTGCAATTTAGGTAGAATCAGAGCCACTGTGATGATTAGCACTAGTAAGAACATAATCAATAAAGTATTGTTTATGAAAGTCATGGGATTTCTGTACTGATACAAAGGTCTTCATGACTTAGTATAATGGCATCAGCAGAAAGGGGGCAAATTGTAAAGACAGTCTCTTTTTCTATATCCTTGACTTTTTTCCTTATCGGTGATACTTTGAGGATTTTCACCCTGAACTATATAATATATGTGACATAATTTAAATATCATGTAGGAACATTCTTACGCAGTTAAAGAGCTGGGCATCAAGAAGTTCTCTTTGACCATGGAGAAGAAATGTATTTTAGATCTTTCTTCAATTTATCACTACTTAAAATAATATTCTTTCTACTAGCCCCAAGAAGAATGTTAATTTTTGCTATCATTGTAATATTTTATTTCAGATTTTTTAAAGGTGGGAATTATGTCTGTTAAATGATCTGAGAATCTTCTCTACAGAGAAACTTTAACGTAGGGTATTTTGAAGGTTGAATGAGATAATGTATATTCTATATTCTCCAAACATAAAGTGTTATATAAAGCTACTCATCGTTTTTAATATTCTAATTAAATTGGATTCTGATTCTAAAGTTTCATTCATCTACAGAAATTACTGTTTTTTAAATTGAGGTATAATTTATAGTAAACTGTTCAAGTCTTAAAGGTACAGCTAGATGAATTTATATATGCCTGTATCTTGTAATACCCTCAAATGGAGAGTAGAGCATTTCTAGATTCCAGAGATCTCTGTGTGTCCCATTCCAGGCAGTACCACCATAGACTGGTTTTGCATAATTTTGAATTTCAGAGAGGTGGAATCTCTCTTATGTGTGTACATATGCACACGCACACAAGCACACATTCTTTTTGTGTGATTTCATTTAATCTGCATATGAGATTCATCCAGTTTGTTGCATAAATCAGTAGTTTGTTCTTTCTCATTGTAATGTAATACTCTATTTATGTATATGCCATTACTGATTTAATCTGTTCTTTTGTTGATGAGCATTTAGATTGTTTCCAGTTTTTTCATATTTGGAATAAAGCTGCTACAAACATTCTCATATGTGTTTTAGGGGAAATAAGGACTCATTTTCTGTTAGGTATATGCCAAGAAAGGAATTTCAGGAACCTAGAGTATGTGCATATCTAAGTTCACTAAATACTGCAAAAACACTTTTCCAAAGTAGTTGTGTAATGGGCAGTGACTTTTAGCACAACATTTTAAGATAGAAAAGCCTCAAAATGTGTCTTGAGAAACATCCTGGAGGGGTTATAAAGAGTTACCTTTGCAGTTCTGACTTTGTCCTGGAATTCTTCTCCTTGCCTGAATTGTTAAAGTATATATATCATTATGGCCAGAGCCTGACCTGGTCACATGGTGCAAGGTAAACAACTATGGCCAGGCCTAGACATTCCAATCTATTACCATGGAAACCAAAAATGTATATAAGGTGAGAACAAAGGCAGTTAAGTGCCACATTCT
>PVLD010003584.1:0-109534 GCA_004027595.1 Dinomys branickii | reverse complement strand
CCCCCTGCGGAGTTTGACCCGATTTCTGATTTTTGCCGCAACAGTTGTACTAGTTGGACTCCCATCAACTGTTATAAGAGATTTCCAGTTAATTTGTAACTTTACCAATATTTCATACTGTGATACATTCTGATGGGTGTATGCTGCAAAGAAATTTGAAGTTGCTCAGAGCTACTTTTGAATGTCCAGAAAGGAGGACAACATAGTAAAAGAGGATTATAAAACAGATCTTTTAGTTTGGAGAAATTATTTAGCATATTCTGAAATATTTATATTATTCAGTTGTATAATTCATTAGAAACTTCTGACATGAAGTACCTTGGGAATCAGTTGACCTGATTCTGTACCTGGCTTTGCTACTAATTGTGGAAAATGGGCTAAAGAGTGAATTCAGTTTCCCCAGTACTGCAAAATGGTAAAGCGGGAGGGGAGATCTTAACCTAGAGTTGAGGGTCCGAGAGTGCTTCCCAGAAGTGTTGTTTTTAATCTGCAACACTGAGCCTGAGTAGAGTCGGCCAAGTAACAGATAAAGCCAAGGCCAGGCAGGGAATAGCTGTGCAGAGACTTGGGGGTGAGTAACTTCATGACCTCAGACCCCCTGTTGTCTACCCTGTGCGGTAGGCTTTGGATCAGTGGCTGTCCATAAAACTGCCAAGCCAGTGAGGGTCGCACCATGGAAACCAGCAAAATTAGTCTGGAGCGACATGGTCAGATTTGGCTGTAGCGCAGAGGAAGACTGGAGGGGAGGCAGAGTGCAGCAAGGTATCAGGAAGATGTTGTCCTGGTCCTAGAATAGGATGATGCTGTTACAACCAGGTAAGAGCGGGAAGGATGCGGAAGTGTAGAAGGATTTAAGTAACATTTAAGAATTACTAGGACTTTGTAACTGGATTTGGAAGGTGAGCAAGAGAAGAGATCTCAGGGATAATTCTCAGATTTTGAATTTGGGTGTTATTCTGGCTATGTGTTACTTAGTAAGAAACCATCTCAGAATAGGAACAATAACTTATTGTTGTTAACACACTAACACTAATTTATTTTACTTCTGAATCTGTAGGTTGACTGGGTTCAACTAGGTAGTTCTTGCAGATGATTCTTCCTGAAATTATAATCACATGGTGGTTGGGTTCATCTTGAAGCCTTCTACATAATCTTCTTTGGCTTCTGGGATGGGCACTGGACAAGTGAAACACCTGGGGCATCTGTTGTTGTATAGTCTACCTATGTGATGGTCAGGGTAACTGGACTTCTTGTATCAAGGCTGAAATTGCGGAGCGAGTACTGAGAGAAACTGATAGAAGCTGCCTGGCCTTTTCTAAGTCATCCTCAGCAGGGGTGCAGCATCCCTTCTGCCCTGTTTAGGTCATTAGGACAGTCACAAAGGCAGGAGAAAGACATCTCTTGGAGGGAAGAAGGTTGAAAATTATTTATGGATGTGATTTAACCACTGCAAACATTATGGTTGGTGGGGGTCATACACTGTACTAGGTAGTTCCGGAAGGAAAGCAGGTTGTGAGGGAAAGTAAGGAGTTGGTTTTGGGATGACTAAGTTTGAGTTGCTTGTGCAAAGTCTGGGCTGAGATTTTAAGTAGGTGTATGGAAGCTTAGAGATAAGGTATGTAGATATAGCATGTCACATTTATTATATTTATAGTTATAACATGGAACATTTATTATATAGTTACAACATGTAACATTTATTGTTATTTGCTATATACTCTTCCATATATTATTGATAGTATTACACGGGAAGCATAGTATTAAGTATTTTTCTTATGTTATTTATTTACTAGTATCAAAGAAATTAGAAAACTGAGACTTTTAGAAATTGGTGTCATTCCCAAGACATGATTGAGCCAGACTTTGCCCCAAGATCTGGCTACTGTCCAAGCTCAGATTCCTGACTGCTTACCTGATAGCGTAAGTCTTGGCCATGTTTGAAGGTTGTGTTGTGCAGAATGGGAAGGGAAGAACCATAAGGAAGACCAGTGCCTCGGCTACCTCTGGCGTATACTAGGCTTGAGGTGTTTATGGGATCACTAAAATAAAAGGAACCTAGACAGGAACCTGAGGGAAAGGAGATGGAGAGGTTAGAAGAAAATCTGGAAAGTCTGATGTCAAACAGGGTGAGGACAGAGATTATTTGCAGGAGGAAGAAGTACCTATTTTATGAACATTGCCCAGAGATTATGGCAGGTGATTCTGAAAAACGATCGCTGGGTTCATGAATTACGGTGACCTTGGCAGGAGTGTTGTGAGGAGCAGGTTAGAGGAGTGAGGAGTGAGGAAATGCTGCTGCTACAGTTGTCCAAGACATTTCACTGTGGAAGAGAAGAAAGGGCTAAACTCGAGGATCGGGGTGCTTGGGGGCTTTCCTTTTGAAATAGCACTAGAGACTGTGAAACATAAATGACACAGAATGTGAGGTTCTTTTCCGAGTGTAACTGAAGTGTAGTGGGGTTTGAGCTTGAGCTAAATGGGACTGAAAGCCTACAGTGAAGAATGAGGCTGGGCGGCGACCAGGGAAACAGAAGAGTTGGTCGCAGACTGTGGCTTGAAGATGACACAGATTTAAGTGGCTATTTTTTTTTTTCTTGCAGACCTTGTAACTATCTGGATGTAATCTCAAGAAAGTAGGCAGTTGGATTGGTAAAGGCTAGCTTAGGGTAAACAATGGGGAAAGAGAATTTAGGAAACTGGCAGGATATGGTTGGGGTGAATAACCATGAGATCTGAGTTAATGGAAAGGAGGGGAGGACAGGTAGAAAATAGAAGATTCAAAGGATGGGTAGTTTTAATGAGACTGAATAGTATGTATTGTTTAGAGTATCTGTCAGACAACTGGAGGGAGAAGTTCAATAAGGGGCAGTAGAGGACACTGGAGAGCGTATATTGTCCCGAGTCTTAGAGTAGCTGGGAGTGTGGCTCGGTAATAGAGCACTTGCTAACATGCATGACGCCCTGTGTTTAGTCCACAGTCCATCTACACACATGCACTCACACACACACGTACACACAGGAGTAGAGGAGCTTAACTGGTGAGTAGAGTAGGAGTTGGTCAGGGTGACCTTGAGATAGGCACAGGGTAGAGAGTACTGTTGACAAAGCTTGTGCGGGTGTAGAGGAGATTGTTTCCTGGTATAGTGCTGTAGGCTTTGGGTTGAACTGCTTGGAGCTACCACTCTATGTAACTTGGTCAAGTTACTTCTCAGGGCCTCACTTCTTTCATCTGTAAAGTAAGATAGGAAGAGGAATTACCTCTGATATGCCCTGAGGATTAGCTGACATCATACAGGTACTCTTGGAATAGTGCCTGCTGCCCCCTTCACTGCCACTTCTTTTAGAACTGCAGAAGAAACTTGCCAGTTCTCTTGCGGTCTGGCACTTTCGAAGGGTTTTATCTGTTTGATCCTCATAACAAACCCACGCACGAGTTAGGTACTAGTGTCACCTCCATTTTTCTGACAGCAAACTTGAGACACTAAAAGGTTAAGAAATTTGTTTACGGAAATTAGGCAAGCAAGTATCAGAACTAGGATTTGAACCAAAGAAATCTGGCTTTACTGTGGGCCCCGCGGCTGCTCCGCTCTGGGCCCCGCTGAGGGCACCCCACAGACTGGACCCGCCTCCACCCATAGCACGGAGATGGGGCGGAGCCGGGCAGTCCGCTGTGAGCATGGGTGCTTTTCCACCTCCGACCATGGCAGTTTGTATACACCCATGTATGCTATAGTATGGTCTGAGGCAGCTATGTCTCTTCCCAAGGCGAGAGTCCAGGGGTATAGATAAACCCAGGAATACAGTTATTATCACAGGGAAGATGACCGATTGAGCGGTAGGGCAACGGAGATGAGGGAGGAGAAAAATTGAATGATGAAATGGGCCATCGTCTGTGTAACTGAGTAACATGTGAAAGTAACGTTATGTAGGACAGCATCCAGAGCTAATTCTCTTCTATGTTCTCTATAATTTGTATTTCCTCAATCGTTTTTGTATTAACAGAAGTGAAGATAACTTTATGTTATGCAGCATCAAGTGCTGATTCCCTACTATCTTCTTTATAATTTGGTATTTCCTTTAATGTTTGTGTGTTAACTAGTGTGAAGATGACATTATGTAATACAGCATCCAGTGCTAATTCCCTGCTATGTTCTGTATAGTTTTGTATTCTCGATATTGTTTATGGCTTGTTCTGGTTCATATGTCTCCATTCTTTTGTCTTAAAAAGAAAAAAGAAAAAAAATAAGAAATCTGGCTTTAGAGCCTTTCTTCTTAATCCCTACTGTGTGATTAACATATGACCACCACTGTGGCAGAGGGTCCATGGGGCTGGGAAGGGGAAGGGTATAAGCTTCAGTGGTGGGAGAAAAGGCACAGAGCAGAGTAAGGTAAGGATAAACTGAATATCAAAGGTGTTTTCCTAAAAGAACTTCACTTAGAGCTTCCCTGGTCTGGAGATTGGGGGAAGCTTAGGCCCAGTTTAG
The DNA here is from genome assembly GCA_004027595.1 of Dinomys branickii. Lineage (NCBI taxonomy): Eukaryota > Metazoa > Chordata > Mammalia > Rodentia > Dinomyidae > Dinomys > Dinomys branickii. The sequence goes on along the minus strand of PVLD010003584.1, from coordinate 105,050 downwards.
TTGTGTGATGGATGATTCAGATCAATAAACCGATAGCTCAGTTTGATTTATAAGACTGTTCCTTTCAGGGAAAGGGCTTGCCCTTGACTAGACTTTCCCAAGGCGCTCTTTCTTTGCTGTCCGGCTCCCTCTGGACAGCTCCCTGGGTTCGAGTCCCTGCTGAAATTGGGCTCCCAGGTGGAAAATTGGTGGCTTGAAACATGGCGTCCAGAAGCTCATGGCCAAGGAGCTCTTCTGCATCTGTTTTCGGGCCTCCTGGGTTTGAGTCCCCACTGACATGAGGCTCCTGGGGGAGAGAACTGGGGCTTGGAGTGCTGAGCCCAGAAGCTGATGGTGATGGCCCAGGCTGAGGTCTCTCACAGGTTATGTTGGAATCAGGAGCTGAAATCCTGCCTTTGCTCAGCTTGCTATTGGGAATCAGAACAGAGGTGCCTGATGGGCTAGCTGTGGTCCTGCCTCAGGCCTTTGTTCCTGTCTCTGTTGTAGGATGAAGCACACTGGGTCTCAGTGCAGGGCTAGGTGGCTCTTGGTATCCCTAGAGCTTGGCACGTGGTACCTGTGATAGGTACTGAGCAAGTGGTTAGGCCAGGAGTCTGCACAGAGTAATGGTTGCGCACTCTGGCTTTGGACCATACTGCCTGCATTTGTGATCCAGCTCTCTCACTTTCCTGGGGAGCCTTTGTGTCTCAGTTTTCCTCTGTGCAAACTGGATGTAATAATAGTGTGTACACCACATCATGATATGTTAGTCTGTGGTAAAATATATATGTGATGTGGCCCAATAAGATTATATTGCCCGATGAGGTCGCAGTTGTTTAGTTTGTGTGATGTTCCCAGGATGACAAAACCACCCACTGATGCATTTCCAAGAAGTATCTCCCTAGTGAAGTCATGCTCAATTGTGTGTGTGTGTGTACATGTAATTTAAAAGCCTAGCACTACAAGTGCTACGAAGGTGTTTGCTATTATTGCAACTTTATATAAAACAGGGACTTATGTTACTATTGTCACCAAAAACGTTCTGCTCCAATTTATTTTTCCTTACTAGAATTTCAGAAGTCTTCATGCCACTACCTAGTAAGCATAGCTCAGGCTAACTGGGTTAAAGATAGAGCAGCTGCCTGTTAGTGGTTCGAATGGTAGCTATTTCTGATTTACAGGAGCGAAAGGACCTGGCATGGATGGCATTTGGTGGCCCACATCCATCCTCAGGCCTGTTTGGCTTACAGCTGTTACATAAGTTTGGGCAAATGCGATGGCTCACTTGAACCTAAGTAGACAGGTTTTCTGAGGTCCTGCTGTAGTGTTTATGATCAGGATTCCCACCTCCTCTCGTTGGAATCAAACAGTTTGAAGTTGAGCTCTGCTTTTGGGAAGGTTTCCCTGCAGCATGTAATTGATTGGCTTGTTCTCTTATCCCTTCTTCCTTTATGAATGCTTCCTGCGAGGCAGTGTATTGCGGAGGAAGGAGCACTGGGGTGATTTATCGGATAATGCTGCTGTTCTTCATCATTTTGAATGTTTCCTGAGTGTGACTGGTTCTTTTTTCAAGTAAATGTGTTCAATGTAGAAAAGTTCTTGTGATTATTGGATTTCTCAATCTCTGTTTCATTTTTATATAGAAATGTTGTACTTCCATTTTGTTCACCAATAATATTTTATAAGTGTAACATAATTTCCCCCATGTTTTGTTGGTTTTTAAGATGCACACTTTAAAGACTGGATCATTCAGATGGGATCATTTGACCTCTCCAGTGTATCTTGATTTTTTTCAGGGCATCTGCTGACGTGGCCTTGTGTTGTGGGTAAGATTGCTCTGGGAGCTTTCTGTGTGAACTCTGTTTATCATTTCCTTGGACCGAGGCTGCTGTTTCTCTGCAGCCTGAGTGTGGAGGGAAATAGATTTCCTGTGCTAGCGATGGTTTTAGTTTTCTTTCAAATATATTTTTATGTAGGAACACTACCTATATTGACCATCTTTGGAAATATCCTAGGTAAATATTTTCCATTCCTTATCTTCTCAGTATTTCATGTTTTATAATAAATAATTAACTTTGTGAGATTAATATTCATTTTGAATAGTTTCATCTATAAAATTAGTAAAAATTCTTTTGGTTCCATGTCTATATTAGATCATTAATTGCTGATTCTAAAAACTGTTTGAGTCAGATTCTTTGTCAGCTAAGGTGCACAAGTACACTGAAACAAGGTGTTTCAAAAGTTGAAATTATAAAAAAGCTGTGCAAGATGTTATGTTAGTTTAGTTCTTTGTACAAAGCTTCCCTTGAATAAGCAACATAAAAATGTGCGATTATGAAGAAATGACATTGATGAACAAGCAGTAAGAGGGTTTTTTTTTCCTTTTGGGCAGCATTTTGCTTTGAAGTGTAGGCTGGTCTTGAACTCATTATGTAGCCCGTATTGGCCTCAAACTTGTGGTGATCCTCCTCCCTCAGCCTCCTGAGTGCTAGATCATAGGTGTGCACCACCATGACCAGCAGCAGTAAGATTTTTAACAGGCATCTTGATGATTTGATTTTTGTCTCATTGGTTTTAAAGGTGTTCTTTCCCCCAAATCCAGAGTGCTTGAGTTCATCTCTGTTGCAAAGATTATTTATCTCAGTTCCTTTTTATATTATTATAGTAGGTAATAGTAAACAATACAGCAGCAAAAATAACAAGCGACTGTTTCCAAGCGTGAATGTGGGAAAGGTGATCAACATTAAGAAGGACTTTTGTTTCACTAAATGACATTTTACTTAATGTTTGGCTGAAATGAAACAGTTAACTTTGGATCCTTGATTTTCATTCTAGTGTACAGCCCTGTACAGCATGAAAAAGTTGGGCTAGTTTTAAATTTTTCTATGAAGCATGGGTGTCCTTGGTTAGTTTTAGTGTAGTCCTTAGATTAGTTCTGGGAGAAGAAAAGCCCCCTCCCTCTTCCTCCCAACCTTCTGTTGTACGTTCTGTCTGACTTTCCTTTCTCAACAGATGTTTAATGAGAGCTTGCTAAGCATTTGGCAGGCAGGATCTCAGATGCATCTTGTAGATACTGAGAATATAGCCTATACCAGTGATGGCCTTTTAGAGCTTTCAGTGACAACAAGCAGCCGGCCGTGGCCTGTGTGCCACAGGTTCGCCTCTCTACTGGACTGTACCATTGAATGTACTATGTATCTTTGCTTTCGGGAAAACCTAAGATAATGAAATTGGACAGAGTAGACAATTTTTTTGTAAATGGTCAGCTAGTAAATATTTGAACCTGTAAGTCTCAGCTACTCAACTCTGCCATTGTAGTTTGAAAGCACCCATAGATAATAGGTAAACAGATGCAGGTGGCTGTGTTCCTGTAAAACTTCATTGGCAAAAGGAGGTGGTGGACTGGGGAATTGGTCTGAGATTGTAGTTCGCATTGCACCTGGCTAGTAGAATAGGACTTACCTCCCCAAAGAAGAGTGGCAGTGCTGTGTTCTGTTCCTCATGAGATTGTAGTGTGGGTTTCTGCACTCAGTGCATACCTATAAAGGAGGAGGGAGGTAATATGAGCAAGGACTTGAGTTACTTGAAGGACATAAGCAGCCTTCTGTGGATCTCCAGAAGGCGGACCTACAACGTGAGGGTCAAAATCATAGAAAGGCAGATATATTGGCTCAGAGTAGGGAGAGCTCTCCTAAGGTTGGCTTTGCCTTGAGTAGGAAGGGTGAGGCCAAAGCTGGCTCCCCACCGGCTAGAGACATTATAGAAGGGCTTCATGTATGCAGGGTTCCTTTTTAACTATTTCCCTGTTTCTCAGTTGGTTCTAATATATCAGGCAATCTGTTCACTTTACCATGAGTTACTTTAAAAATGCTGTGGTACAGGGAAAGATTCAAATGTTTCTTTTCATTTCAGCAGTGGAATTCTCTTTTTCCAACCAAAGTTGTGCAGAAACAAATGTGGCATTTTATTATATGTGATGTTTTGGAATGTGATATTTACTTATATATTATCAGTGAAGATGAGGGAGCCAGGGTGTAGCATTAAGGAAGAATCGGGTCTGATAGAATTGGAGTTGCAAATGTTGTAGATTATAAAGTAGCTCACGATGCAATCTTGAGTTAATCTTCAGGCAGAAGACAGAATGAAAGTTTTATTCTGAGCTGTGCATGACCTTGCCCCCACCAAAAGTTACTCTGATAGCACACGTATAGGTGGTTTCCAGTGTGTTTGTTTTACATATAGTCCATTTGAATATATTTTTCATTCTCTAATTGAAATTCAGTTTTCATTTCAAAAACATTTCTGAAGAATTCCAGTGTCCCTTTGCAACTGCATCTAGGGTGCAGAGTTGGAAATCACTGGTTTAGAATCACTTGTAGGAGGGCAGGGGATATAGCTCAGGGGCACAAGCGCCTGCCTGGCAAGTGCAAGGTCCTGAGTTCGATTCCCAGTACCAAAAAAAAAAAAAATCCATAAAACAAAAACAAAGATAAGATGGGCGTGGCGTATGCCTGTAATCCTAGCACTTGGGACTTTGAGGCAGGAGGATCCTTGTGAATTCAAGGCCAGCCTGGGCTGCAAAGTGAGCTCAAGGCCAGCCTGAACTGCGTATCGAGAGACCTTGTCTCAAAAAGAAAAAAAGAAAGAGAGAAAGAAAAAAGAGCAAAGAATAGAATCACATGCAGGTAGAAATCAGTCTGGCCACTTACTGCCCTTGTGTTCTAGCCCTGAGTTTTTTCATCTGACCAACAAGCCTAGAAACACTCACACTGCTCTGATTATGAGGATTTTTAGATGAGGGTGTAAAACTAGTTCATCATGTCATAGTCCCTTATTAATAAAGGTCATTTGTTTTCTTCTACTGTGACTTGCAAGATAATCAAGGTCAGCCTTTTAAATGGAGTGGTGCACAGTTCCCTGCTGGATTTTAGTAGGTTTGCTTTTAGGCATGATTCACCATCTTAAAGAGATGCCTGAACAGGGGCTCTGCCCTGAGAAATGCAGAATACTTGTTGGGGCTGTTGGGGTTATGAGGGGCTGTAGCTCACCCTATGTGGGGGTTGTGATTCTGTTTTCTGGCCTGAGAGCGACAGGAGTTTGGAAAGATCCATTCTCCTGATAGCAGGCAGAGGCAAGAGTTGAGGAGGCTGTTTACCTACACAATCAGAAACGTGGGTAAAGAATATAAAACCCTCAACTGTTCGATTTCCATCTCATCCTCCACTTATCTCTGTTTTCCTTAGTACTCGGGAGTGAAACCCCTGCATTAAGAAGTGCTGGTGTATGTAGTTTTGGAGATGCAAGGATGTGAGAGGAAGGAAAGGAGGGAGGAAGGGATCCAGCCACTTGACACCAGGCTTTAAGGGTAAAGGAGAACATTTTCAAGCCTTTGGAAGAAGTGGTTCCCTTGAAAAAGCAGAGGGAAGTAGGCTGAGTCCCTGGGGATAAAAGTAGGTAGATTGCACAGCCTGAGTTGGGCACAGGGAGCCCTGGTATTTATAGAAAATCCCAGGTATTCCCTGGCCGTGTTAATTTGGATTATTGTCTTCAGTAAGTGAAAGGCAATAGCAGTGCTGCTCATATGTGCACCACAGAGTTTGGGGTTTGTGACACTGAAGGGTGGCCCAAAGAAATGACTCTGAAGCCAGACCCCGGAGGGTAGCCTGGTTAGATCCCACAGGGCAGTGGCTGCACTGGGAATTTGGATTTCAACCAAGACTGCTCCCAGAGAGCTGGAGATCTGGTATATGTCTGTAATTTCAGCACTTGGGAGGCTGAAGCAGGATTGTTGTGAATTCAAGGCCAGCCTGGATTACATAGTCTGCTTAAGAACAGTCTGAACTACATAGCAAGACCTTGACTCAAAAATAAAAGGAGAAACAAAAACAAAAAGATTGCTCACACATGTTACAGAGTCTTAAATAGGAAGTGACAAACACCTGGCCTCTGTGCTGAAAGCCTGCATGTTGTGTGAATAATAGACTAGATTCAGCCAAGAAGGGAGGCAGGGGGACCAGTAGGGGAAACTAAACCTCATTCTAATAGTAGAAGTGGGTGGCTGGATAGGACTCAGTAAGTATGAAAGCGTGCCTTCTCCTTACTGATGTTTACTTACATGGTCCAATAAGATGAGTAATTTCAGTGTTACTGTCACTTTATACATGAGGGCTAGTGATTGAAGTTCAAGATGAGTAACTTTCTTGTGTCACTTCCCAAGTGGTTGGAACTCAGGTCTGTCTTACCCTAGAGTTCACCTTTCCTCCTCTTTCCTACTCAGAAAAACATAAGGGAAAGTCTGCATTGTCTAATTTAGAACCAAATAGTAAGGTTTTGATCCATTAAGTGACTGTTAAAACATGTTCTCCTGTAATCAGTCCTTTATTCTCTGGTGGTATAATAATTTTTATATGTTAATAAGGAAGTACTTAGTGAAAAAGTCTGCTCCAGAAAGAGGCTTAAAATGATAAGTTTAAGGAAAGAATCCCTAAATGACAATTTCTAAGGTTTTAGCAGAAAGGCGGGGCTGAGATTTCTGTTAATTATAGCTTATGGGAGTGAGGCAGAGGGAATGGAGGATGAATCCATCTTTTGAAGGATTAAATATAATTTTTCTTATGTTATTCCTGAGTGTCAATTGGGCAATGCAAAACAGACAGAATGAATTCCTAGTGCTATAAAACAATATAAAATATTATATAATGTTGAATATTAAATGATGTGATAATCAAATGACTAAATATTACATAATGTAGGCTCAAGCTTCTTCAACCTAAACATAGTACATTGGTTTTCTGGATAATATTATGAGTTTTGACTGGAAATGAATAGTGTTTTGTTTGGGGGTCTCAGGTGCTGAGTCTGTTGAGGTGGTGCTCGTGGCTGACTCCCATGGCTTCGCAATGTTTTCTTCTTAGGGATCCTCAGAGTTACCATCCTGGGTATTGGGAGTGAGAAGTCAGAGGGTTAGTCCTGGCGAAGGGTACAGTAGGAATAGGAAATGGGGTTTGAATCATCCAGAGGAGCTGAAGGCAGAGTCATCCTCTGGGCTTCCCATGGTCTGGGGCTCCTTTGTGTAGAGACCTAGAGGAGTTTGGGTACCTAAAAAATCATGCACACTCAGTTTCAAAATACACATAAATGTAGAGCTTGTTGATCTTTATGTCTCATTGGTTATCATGGTACTCTCTGGAACAGGTACTACTATCCGCATTTACAGGTGATGAATTAAGATACAGAGAGGTTAATAATTTGCCCAAGGTTCCACAAATAGTAAGTTGTGTGACTAGGACTTGATTCTGGGAAACCTGACACCTAAATCTATCTACCTTAATGTTTGCTTCTTAGTATTTGTGGACTATTGAGTTGAGTGTCTGGAGCTGTGACTTTTCGTGGTGAAAAAGTTTGTCTGCCTGTGTAGGCATTTTGCAAGTAAAGCTGTTGAAAGCTTTTCTGGTGTTCCTTTTTTTTTTTTTTTTTAAAGTGTTGATAATATTCTTAGAACGGCCATATCTGCTCTCAAAAATGGCAGCAACCCAAATCCACCTTCCCCTTCCCCTGCAGATTCTATTATTTTATTTTTGGCCCTAGTGTATCTCACCATCATCTTTAATTTACTTGTTGTGTGCTACCTCCACTAGAGGGGAGGGCCTAGAAAAGTGTATGTGTCACTGCCCAGCACAAAGTAGGCAGTCTATGTAAATGCTTGTTTAATTAATGAAGGGAGTTAATACCAAATGCATTGGTGTCTTCACCATAAAGTCTGCGAGCCTTTGAAAAGGGTTACTGTGCCATCCTGTACTTCTCACGCGGGAGCAGTGAAACCTCCCAGAGCCCTCTGTGGTTCTAGAGTTAAAGTTCAGGCCAAGCTCTTCCAGTTGTCATGATGTGTAGAAAACTCATTGTCTGAAAGTTAATAAGAGAATCCTCTTAACTACCTTAAAAAACTAGGCTTCAGGTTTCTCAGAGTACTGTATGGTCTGAAACATCTATTTCATTACTTACAATTTAGAATTCGACAAGTTTCCGCCGTGCATGAGGTGCTGGTACATATGTTCAGTTTTTGTTGTCCATATACCCTGTCCTGGATACTTGTGTTGGGGAAGAGCCTTTTATGCCTAAAAAGGCAAGAGAGTCCGTGTTCTTGTGCAAAGTGATGTTTAGGTCAAGGATACTGCATCAGCATGGCTTCTTTAATTGACCTTTGGTAGTCACAATATTTGTCAAATCATAAAATATATGTGAAGTTGCTTTACTCATTTTGTTTGACTTCATTTGCATTCACTTTGCCCTTAATGATGAAGAGTTTGGGCCAAGCCAGGTGCGGTGGCACACATCTATAAACTTGGACTCTGGGAGGCTGATGCAGGATTGCAAGTGTAAGCTTAGCCTGGGCATTGTAGTGATTTAGCAAAACTCTGTCTTCAAAAAAAATTTTTTTTTAAAAGAGCTTGGGCTTTAGCTCAGTGTGAAGGCCAGTTTGTGCTCTCCAATCTGAAAGACCTGTGTTTAAACCATGCTTTGGTCGCATACTAGATGGTGTGTTTCCTTATGTCTACATTGGGGTTATACTACCACTGTGCATTGGAACACAGGACAGTTCCGTTTAACTGGCTAAGGGACTACCCCTCCTGTTGAGCTGCCACTGTCCCATTGAAGTCTTTCAATCACTGCATCGGTTAGGATTGGAGTTGACTGCAAAAAAGTGGCTTTAGTAGCTGTATCTTCTTCTCAGGTATAGAGGTGCAGACATCATTAGGGCTCTCAGATCTTTTGGTCCACTTTATGTACACTTTAAGCTCATGCTCCAAAGTTAATGACAAAGCTTCGCAGTCACTTCTGTATTCCAGACAGCAAACAGGATGTTCCACAGATTAGCAGCATATGCTTGAAAGTTAGAAGACTTCTAGACTTTCTGAATAGATCTCATTGACCAGGACTTGGTCACACTGCTATACTTAGCTGTAAAGGGAGTGGGGGGAGAAATCATCCAGATTTCTTTACAACTGCGCTGAGCCGTTTTTCTCATGCCTGTATCTTCCTGGGTCCTACTTGTTTTGGGATTACCAACTGCTACTTGTCTCTCTTTTGTATAAATCATTTCTTTTCTGTGTAGATTCTTTTTATCCACACATTTGACTTCCTCATGAGTTTAGGTTGCTGTGCTTCTTCGTGGCCTTGATGTTACTGAATAACATTTGTTTTTTTTTGTTTTCTTTCGGCTTCACTTTACACTGCTGACTGTTTCATCTCAGCAGGCTTCAGGTCAATCTGGAGAGAGACTGTGATTGATGTAACCCTGTTCCTCCCACCAGGTCACACCATGGCGGGTGGCCAGCTTAAGGGCAGACTGCTGGCAGCTTAATCAGCTGTGGCATCGTGCTGTGAGCCTTTTCATCTGACGGGGTATTGAGTAGAACAGTCTGTGTGACCCACATGCTTAGTTCTTCGCAAATGGCGATTCCTTTAGCAGTGAGTTAAAGTCTCACGGATGTTCTGGATATTGACATGAATGGGTCTTCAACAGTGTATTGGCAGATAACAGTTATCGACTACTCATGCTAGGTTGAAAACTGGTTAATTGGAAAGATTAGGGTGTTTAGGATACACACCTGCAACATTCACATACGTACTTGCAGAATGTATGTTTCTTCTCTTACGCTATCATTTTTGTCTGGAACTATCTTTTCTTCTTCTGTGCCCCTTTCCACTGGGCTAACTCCTAATTAGGACTCAGTTCAGGAGGTGTGCCTCTAGAAACTCCTGGTACCGCTAGTTATGGGTTCAGTGTCCTACTCTGTCTGCCCCAAACCCTTTGTTACATACAGTACCTCTTATTGTATGGAATAAGACCTGTTTCACTGGTCATAGAGATGGTAAATTGCTCTGTCCTGAGGTAGATGAAGTTTAGTTTTGTTTTTTGAGACAGGGTCTTTATATGTAGCTCAGGCTAGCCTCGAATTCATGCTGATCCTCTACCTCTGCCTCCCAAGTGCCAGGATTACAGGTATGTGCTGCACCACCCAACCTAGGTGTGATTGCCAATTCCAAGGTTTGGTCTTGTTTATCCCTGTACACTTAATATAATATTTGCCTAGAAGTCTGTCTCATTAAAGATGATCCACAAGTGTTTTTTTTTTTTTTCTTCCCCCATTTTTTAATTGGGTCGAGTTTTCCAATTCCCAGTGCCTGAGAGCAAGTGTCGTACTCACTTTCCTTGTTTCTGGGACAAAATATCTTCACACTCACAACTTAAAGGAGAGATTTATTTTGGCTCATGTTTTCAGTCTGTAGTGTGCTGGCTCCAGGGAAGGATGGCATGGCCTAGGCCAGTGATGGCGAACCTTTTAGAGCTTTCAGTGATAACAAATAGCCTGCTATGGCATGGGTGCCGTAGATTTGTCACCACTGGCCTACGTCTAAGGGCATGGTGGAGGAAAACCTGCTCATGGTGTGGTGGCAGTAGGAAGAGCTGGGGAGGCAGGTACTTATACCCTTCCAGGCCATACCCCTGTGCCCCTCCGCTGCTCACCGGGCCCCAGGCCCTCACAGCACAGTTAGCTATAAGCTCATCAGTGGACAGCTCTACTGGTGAGTGTAGATTTGATCAGTCACCTCCCCAAAGCCCTGCCTCTGAGTGCATGAGGCTTTGGTGGGGACGACTAAATGGAAACCATAACAGTGAGTAAAGAAAGAAATCCTCCAAGGTGTTACTGTTTTACTCTGCTGAATTAGAAGCGAATGTCTTCCCCTTCCTCTCTAGACATTTTTTTTAAACTGGGTGTTGAAACAAAGACCTTTACACTGGGCTATGTCTTTTCTCCAGCTCTTTTTAAATTATTATTTTTAAATTTTGAGTCAAGGTCTCGCTGAGTAGCTAAATTGCCGAGGCTGAGTTTCAGTGTGCCGTAGTCCTGCATCAGCCTCCCCAGCGTGCTGAGATTGTAGGTGTATGCCACCACATCTGGCTTTGCTCCCTGTTTTTTCATCAGAATTTTCCCAAAACTGCTTTTCTTTGAGGGGTACTAGTGATTTTTACTGACATCTTGCTAAAGACTGGCTAAAAATCCTGCTGATAAGAAATCTACAAATTCTGATACTATTTATGTGTTAATTTAGTTATTTTCTCTGATGACTAAAACTCTGAGGCTTTTGCTGATAGAAGGCTTATCAAATCTTTGTAAGTGAATTTCCCAAAGATATTCGGTGTTAAGATTATTATTATTCTTTTTTTAACAGGTGAGGACAATGATTCCTTTTGGAACTCCTGGTTCCAGTTGTAGATCGCTGGGGAAGTATGGATGCTCCAGGGGTGCTGGTGGCCTTGTTACAGTTTAAGGCATTTTAGAGTGTGTCAGAGGCCAGTGTTGATCATGGGTGCAAGTGCTTCTCTTAACATCGGTTACTGCTATCCTTTTTCCTACTCTGAAATGAAAAATAAATGCTGAAGAATAAAAGTTTCCACATTTTGTAAACAAAATCTCATTTTGCAATGAGGTTTTTTTTTTTTAAAATGTTACTTATTTCCCATTTGGGAGGACTAGCTGCTGAGCATACTAACAGAGTGTTAAATAATTCACTGTTAATGCTTGTGGTGACAGCACTAATGTACCAGTTTTGAAGTAGGTGGCATTCCCAAGCGCTTTTTTTCCAGTCTGGAGGAGTGAGTGCAGCATAGTGACAAGTATGACAGAGGATGGCACCCACGCAGCACTTGGGAGTGCCCGCGCTCCTGGAAGTGGGGTTTGGATCTTCCCGTGTCACCGTGCACCGAATCCCACACCTCTGCCCCCAGTCCGTCTGTCAGGGATGCTCGTGAGACAGAACGCCTGATTGTAGTTCATGGTCACATTTGGAAGTAGGTGGTCAGCGCTGGAGGCCTCATTCAGAAGTGTTTCCTTTCTCTCCCATCCCCTTTCTTGTTTGACCAGTTTTCTCTGTTATTCCCAGGACTCTTAGAAAGTGGGCTTGGCACAGTAACTTTTTATTATCATCATAAGCAAAATAATACAGGAGAAAATAAGAGCGGGTGACCATTATCTCAGAATGTAGGGTTACATAGTGCATCAATATTGGAACTGCTGATATACCATGTATTTAAAAAATAAATCTTTTAAAAGTAGATTGTGGTTTTTTCACCCCCTGGAACTGAAATTCTACTTTAAAATCATTTTTTTTTTTTTTTTGCATTACATAGCAAATAACCTATTTTCTATCCTTCTGTTGAAATTTTGTTTTGTGTGTGTGTGTGTGTGTGTGTTTTTTTTTCCTATTTTCATGCTTACCTTTGAAATTTCTTAGGGAAAACAACAGTAAACTGTAAGTAATCATATTAATTTTAAGCTGAGTGTCCTTTTTCTTCTGTGCTAACACACTTCTTAAATGGGTCCATTTTGTTAATATTTTGGCAAAGAAGATGTGATTATTTGGGAAATAATGTTCTTTAGTTTTTCCTGGGGCAAATCTAGATGGGGATTTATGAATGCTGATTTAGATGCTCCTGGGTCACAGTTACCTAGGATAAAGATTCAGTCTTTAATAGGAAATAAGTGCTTATCCTTTATTCCAAGCTGTGACTTATATCCTCTGGGTTTATAGCTAAAATTGGTCCTTGCATAGAGCTTGTATACAGGAAAAGGATATGAATTGTAATCATCTTCAGTTTGTTGCTGATTTTTTAGATCAAAGGAGGTTTGGTTATGCTTTTAAATCTCTTTCTGTTCACCTCTCACTAATTAGAGGGAGGAGGCCATCCTGAGAATGCTCGTGTTAGTATTTGGAGTTTGAGTTATAGACATGCTTGTTGGGCTGAGGGTAGTATGTTCAAGGATAAGGCAGTATTTGTAAGGATTAGAGGTTACAGAAGAGAATGAGATAATAAGGCTATTCAGAAAAAAATGTTACAGAAAATAAGTTGAGGGTTTTCAGGGCAATAATTTTGGCAAGTCCAAGAACAGTACTTGTACATTTGGGAGATGAGAAAAGCAAGGAATAGAAGGTAGGATTTTTAGTAACTAAAGAATAAGTATTTCTTCTTTGTTAACAGAAAAAACTTTTAAGAGTTTCTCTGTGATGTTAAGTGCTAGAACTCTTTCTTGTGTTCCTGGGGACATTTATCTTTTAAACAAATGTTACTCTGTTCCAGCTGTGATTGGGTTAGGCTGAGGGGGACACATAACAGCCTTTAAACAAGTTAGAGGTTTCTCCCATTTAAAAAAAAATGTTTCCTATACTGAGGGTTGAACTTAGGGCCTTTGCATGGAGCTGCAGCTGAAGCTGTTTTTTAATTTTTTATCTGCACATAAGGTTTTGCTAAGTATGTAAGTTGCCAGGGTGAGCGCAAATGTGTGATCGTGCTGCCCCATCTCCCAAATGTGTGCCTCCATGCCTGCCGTGGAGTTTCCTTCTGTCTGGCGTAAGGTCTGCGGAGAAGGGAGCGTCAGTTGCTGTGTCACGGGCATCGCCAGACTTGCTCATGCTTGTACTGCACTGCCTGTGTCCTCTGTGCTCCCAGTGCCCTCACCATCCAGGACTGTCGCTGGAGCTACCTTAAGTCTCAGTTGTACAGTGCGGAAGTAGCAAAGAACAAAAAGGGGCCCTTCTTACTGTCACTTCTCTTGAAGCATCTTTCACTTGCATCTTGTTTCAGGGAACTTGGTTGCACCTAGTCCCAAGGAAGGCTGGGCATCTTTTATTATAGTGGCATAAAATAAGATTGTTGTTTTTCATTTGGGGAAAATAACTTCTCTACTTAACTGAGAGGATTGTTCAATAATTTACTACTATATTACCAAAGGTATAGTTTGGGGGTAATTTCTGAAGATACATGGATAGAATGGATGTTGGGCAAAGTCATGAATATTTTCAGTGCTCATCTTTGCGAATACCGTGGCATTGCCTGAGGGTATTTCTCATAATACGTTTCATTAAAAATAAAAAAGCTCAGTGGTATTACAGTAATAATGATGAGACCTTAATATAAATGCTTTCCTAATATTAAATTTTCTGTTGTTTTGAACATTAGCACTGAATATTTAGAATTTCTTACAAGTTTAGATTGAGTCTACACTTAATTTATCTTTTGAGTTTGATTGTCCATTGCCATTAATTTTTATTTTGAGTATCTATGGATATAGGCTGTGGCTTTCCGGTCTTTTCCTTACTAATCTCTTTTAACTGTACTGAATTTAATGTTGTACAGATACTCACTGAAGAGTCAGGAATCTTTGACAGAGTCAGTCTATATGACTTGTTGGTATTCAAAAGGAGTGCATCTTTTGAAACCATTTGGCTGCCATGGAAATCTGGGGACCCTGTTTCTCAATTTCCTTGGGATAATGGATAAAACCATGATTACTGAGATTTGTTTACAGAGAAACTTTTACTTAACATCAGTAAACCATAATAGCAGTGTTAAATTATATAAAGTTCGGGTTATTTTGATTATATGCCAACTTAATATGCTAAAGACACTCTTTCAGTTAAAGAAAAGAATGCAATTCATGTTTATTTAGTATGAAAAGTTTTGTAAGCCGGCCTGAGTTTCAGGAATCTACCTATACGTGAGGGTGAGAAGTTGTGAAATCTCAGCTGAGTGCTGCCATTGACATTCTTCCTAAGACCAAGAACCTCAATATTCTCTAAGCTTAGTCCATGCAGAGCTTTCTGCAAATTACTATGAGCATTTTTCTTTTACAGTAGATTCTTTTATAACCACTATAAGAATTATAGACATAAGCTGATAAGAACTAAACTAAAAAATGAAGTGCCTATAAAACTTATAAAAGACTTTATCATTAAAAATTAGATACTTAAATAAGACTTAAGTGAAATAAAATCAAATATTATGTTCCATTCCTTACATTACACTGTTATAGTGAGAATGAAGTTTCTGCACTACAGCCCTGTGATAAAGTGGTACGCTCCCAAATCTTACTATCCCTGTTGTATTTGAGGTAGCTTAGAAAAACAGATAAGAAAAAGTTCAACCACCTGCTCATTCATGTCAGACTGTAGCAGATTTTCTTTTAAGAGGGAAATAACAAGTGGAATGAAGCCAATTCTTTGGTACAAACATTTAGTTGTAATCTCTTATTCTCACTTTAATCTTATA
The DNA here is from genome assembly GCA_004027595.1 of Dinomys branickii. Lineage (NCBI taxonomy): Eukaryota > Metazoa > Chordata > Mammalia > Rodentia > Dinomyidae > Dinomys > Dinomys branickii. Next base: position 89,962 of record PVLD010003584.1, on the reverse strand, counting down.
GAGAATGTCTGAATGTATCCAGATCCCATTTGCTGTTTGTAGAATTGGCATTTACACGGTAAGCACTGTACATTTTTGCAGTATCAAATGTCCTAAAATAAAAGTGAAGAACCAAGTGTTGGTGAGCATGTGGAGCAACAGGGATTGTCCTTACTGTGCGTAGGAATACAGGTGTATACAAGTAATTTGAAAAATAGTAAAGTTGAGCATATCCTGTGATGGAGAAACTCCACACTTAGGTGTATACCTTAGAAACATTTTTGTGGAAATACAAGGTCCATGTTAGGGGGAGTTCCTAGCAGAAATACTGTATTCACAGAAACAAAATATCAGAAACAATACAAATATCCTTTAGTAATAGACTGGGTTAAAGAGAATGTGGAATTTTAATTTAGTAGATTACCATTCAGCAGCAAAAACAATTATGAAGAACAACCTGTAACAAGACAGCATGGATCCAACTCACAGCCATAATGCTGAATGAAAGAAGTCGCAAGAAAATGTACGGAGTACAACTTCAGTTTTAGAAATTTCAAGCATGGCAAGACTAGGCAGTACATTGCTTTAGGATTGTATGCGTGTGACCCCCAGGAGTGGTGGTGCATGCCTGTAATCCCAGCACTCTGGGAGCCTGAGGGGTGAGGGCCACAAGTTTGAGTCTCATCTGAGCCACTTAGCAAGACCCTGTCTCAAAACAGAAAATAAAAAAGGGCTGGATATGTAGCTCACTGGCAGAGTGCCCCTGGATATGATCCTCAGTACCACAAAATGAACAAATGAAAACAAAAGAAAGAAAAAGATTTACAAGAAGTAATTTTGTTTTGTTGTTCACCCTGCACAGACCATGTACGTTTCTGTATAAAAAACTTCAGGCAATTGTTGGAAGTGAGTGGTGCATAAATTATGAGTGAAACAGAGCACAGACTGTAGCCTCCTTGAAGACAGGAGCCCCATCTTGTGTTTGTAGATTTCCCAGCACCTTGCTGGGACGTGGAAAATGCTGAATAGTTCAACGTTCAATTATATGAAAGTGAGGTGAGCACAATTTTCTTTTTGTTGTGGTTTGAATTTATGAATTTTTTTCTTTATTCTTTTTATCAGCTTTCTTGGATTAATTTTATTGGTACATTATATATATATGTGTGTGTGTGTGTGTGTGTGTGTGTGTATATATATATATATATATATATATATATATATATATAATGATCACATTCATTAAAGTTGTACCTGTACTTGATATTTTTGACTCTTCTTTTCTCCCCAATTCCCGCTCCTCCATTCAACCTCTCTTGACTTCCTTATTTACGAAAGCTTTGTTTCTGTTTTCTTCCTTTTTTTTCCTTTTTCCTTCCTTTCCCCTCTCCCCATCTCTTGTTCCTCTTTCCATTTGAATATTTTCTTCCTATTGCTAGTATCTGTTACCCGTTTTGGTCCTTATTTATCCTTTCAGTCTGTCCCACCAGAGAAACAATGTGATATTTAAACATATGTCCAGTTTATTTCACTGAAGAGTATGGACTTACCCCCTTCCTTTCCTTCCTTTCCCCCTCCCTTCTCCCTCGTTCCCCTTTCTTTTGAACAATTTCTGTTGCACAGTCCCTTTCATGCACTTTGGTTCTTACTTACACATTTGGTATCTCACACCAGAGAAACGATCTGATATTCTTTTGTTTTAGTTGCTTGTCTCAGATGAGTATTTGTCCCTTATTAGATACATAAACGTTACTTCAGAGTAAGGCACAGTTTTTCTTACTTTGTGTGGAGTTACTTTGTGAGTAGGTTCTTCTGAGTCCTCTGGGGACAGGACAGTAGAAGGCAGAGAGAACCTTCAGGCCAGCTGTGGTCTGACATCTGTGAGGGAGGCTGGGAAGGAAGGGAGTTGAGGAGGAACAATTTTAGTGGACAGTGCCATTCTGAGAAAGCCTTGGCTGGGCGCACAGGGCTTCCCTGAACACAGCTATGGAGGTTTCCCTCTGGGGCAGGAAAAGGCCCAGCTCCAGTACCTCTGTTCTAGGTGCCAGTTGTCAGCAGCCCAGCAAGTCCACAGCATCAGCACCAATGACCCAGTGGATCTGCAGTTGTGGCAGCGGGGGGGGGGGGGGGGGGGGGGGGGGGGGGGGGGGGGGGGGGTGGCTGCTGGAGGGGAGGTCTGTACGGCCCATTTCCATGACTGCCACAGTGAGTCAACACAATGGAGAATAGGTCTGAAGACAGTAAATGGAAAATTCCAGAGATAAGTGTAAAATTGTGTACTGTTCTCAGTAACAGGATGAAATGTCATTGTCCTCCTCCTCGCAATAGCATGTGACTAGCCCATCTGCACTTTGTACACTGCTTGCCATCGATTACTTATTGGCCATCTGTGTTATCACATCCACTATTGCAGTATTACGGTGTTTGTGTTCAAGTCACCCATATTTAAATAATGGCCCCAAAGACAAGACCGTGAGATAGGCAACTTCGTTCTAGTATATTGTTATAATTGTTCTATTTTATTATTGGTTATTTTTATTAGTCTCTTACTGTGCCTTGTTTATGAGTTATACTTTATCCTAGGTATGTATGTATAGGAAAGGCATACTGTGTATATGGGGTTTGGGGCTATCTGAAGTTTTAGCCATCCACTGAGGGTCTGGAAATGTAACCCCAGCAAAGAAGGGGTTACTCTGTATTTACATCTAGAACTAGAAAATATTGCCACTCTTGATATCAAGAACTGGGTGTGTTTGGCCATAAATATCTAGCACTTAGCCTGGGTCTAAGACTTTGCAGATGTTCAGTTTCTATTTATTTAATAATGAAACTGTGTCCATGGACTTATTTTACGTCAGATAGAAATTGCCCTTCAAAGGTCTGGTGTGTGTCCCTGCAAAATGTATATAAAAGTCCTAACTGCCAATGTGATGGGATTTGATATTGGGTCTTCCAAAGATAATTAGATTTAGATGAGGTCATGAGGATGGGCCCTTTGTGATGAGATTAGTATCCTTATAGGAAGAGGGACAGAAGGCTTGCTTTCTGTCTGTGACTGCCTGATGAGAAAACAGTGAAAAGATGGCCGTCTAAGAGCTGGAAACGACTCTCCCCAGAACCTGACCATGCTTCATCCTGAGCTCTGACATTCAGCCTCTAGAGCTCTGAGAATATTAAGCTACTCATCTTTGGTAGTTTGTTTTGTCAAAGCAGACTAACTCTGGGAGTGCAGTAACCTTACAAATTGCAGATAAACAACAAACCAGAAAAAAATCTCATAACTTCTATTGAAAATAAATGCTGAGTTCAAAGTAAAACAAAAAGTAGAGGAGGAAATTTAAAAAGATTATGGGTTAGTTCATGAGACAAGAAACAATGGTACATTGTCAGCCTGATGGTTATTTTGCCCCCTAAGTGCTTTTAACATTATTGCCAAATAGCAACTGGTAAATAGTATTTAGAAGTGAAGAAATAGAAAACTCCATACATTTTATATAGTGGAAACACACACTCTGGAATGAGCAAGAACAAAACGGCATTTATATGGGACAGATACATAAGGTCCAGTGAACGAAAGTAAATGTGTTACATAGGGTGATGCATACTAAACTAAGCATTAAAAAGTTTGACAAAGACCATTACTCAGAGACAACAAAAATTATTCTATATGAGCTGACCACCTTCCCCTCCAAGGTATGGAGTAGATAGAACTTTCTGTAGGCACTGAAAGCCAGTGATGCTTGTGTAGTGGGTCTTAATTCAGGGATGTAAGGAAAATATAGTTAGCTGTTTTCCAGGTAGCAAACTTTAGACACAGGTAGAGAAACTGGCATATTATCTGTCATGTAATTATAATGACTACCAGAACCTAGGATAGAGCCGGGGATATAGCTCAGTGGCATAAGTGCTTGCCTGGCAAGCCTGAGGTCATGAGTTCGATCCCTGATACCAAAAAACAAAACAAACAAACAAAAAACACCCAAAAAAACCCACCTAGGATAAATTTAAACAGTGATGTAGGGGAAAACAAAACAGTGTTTAGACTCAAACTTCTGCTCCAAGGAGATAGTTCTTTCACCTTCGATGAACGTAAGGTAGGAGATACTGTGCCTTCTTTTCATTATAATGTAGGGATGGGTTACAAAGAGGTTACTGAGTTTCTGGAACAAAAGAAGTCCTGTTGTGTGGGTCTAAACTGTTTTGGGTATTAAATAGCATTCATTTGGTTCTGATCAGGAGGATGGAGGGCAAGTAAATTTAGGCCACAAATTTATAGTACAACTGTGGTTCTATGTTTTTATGAAATCCTGCCAGTGCAAACAGGCCAGGCTTAGGGATGTGATCTTGAAGTGAACTTTTTGTGGTCAGGTGTGGATGAACTCTGGGTTCATTGCACGCATGGGCATTGATTGGGACTTCCCTTTGGAACCTACAGGCAAGTGTTCTCAAAGGGACTTACATTTGGCCTTAGATTTGTCTGAGTTGGGAATTATAATCAGTGCAGCCAGAAGAACGGTGGTGAACACGCTGCGTGGTGCTGGCTAGAGGTAGAGTGTGGGCTGATAACTAACTTCTGACCTGCTGGCTGGATTGTGAGCCCCTGTGACTGACTGTGGATATGGGCAAGTATGGAGGAAAGAGGCTGAGGTCCGCTGAGCATCTCTGGAGGAATTGTACTGTTCAGGAAGAATGCAGAAGCCACAGGGATGATTGCTTATCTCTATCCAAGAAAGATAGGAACTAAAATTCAACCAGTGGGTAAATGAGGTTTGAAGTAAAATCAGGAAAACATGCATGGCTACAGCTTTTAAAAAACCCCTGAAGATCTTCTTTTGCTTTTGTAGAAATTATTGTGTGCTAGCTCATTGGCAAAGAAAGCTTTTATTCCTCAAGACAATGTAAAGTTAGTGAAAAAGATACACAGTTTTATGTTGAGATGAAAATTCACTCATTGGATAGAGATCATCTCTTTACCTAGCTGAAAAGATTTGTTTGTACCTACCATTACTTCTCATATTCGACTTCTTTTTTTTTTTTTTTTGTCTTTTTGAGACAGGGTCTCACTATGCAATTCAGACTGGCCTTGAATTCACTTTGTAGCCCAGGCTGGTCTCCAACTCACAACGATCCTCCTGCCTCAACCTCCGGAGTGCTGGGATTATAGGCGTGTGCCACCACACTGGCTTCAATTTCTTGACTTCTTTTTTAGCGGGTAGTGTTGGCAAGCAGGGAGAATTGTCTGTGTAATTACAATAAAATTGTAAAAGAATTGTATATTATTAGTGCACTAATACTATAGTGCACAATCATATAGTTAATACTACAAATACCATGAGTATTATTAATATTCTACTCTTACGCTATACTATTACTATTTTATGTTATGAAGGCTGCTTATTTCGGTCTGGCTCTTTAGGTCAGGACAAATCCTACCCGAAACTTCAACTGGATTATTATACCGTGCTGCAATTGCGAGCACCCTAGGAGTTTCCTATTGCTGCTGTAACAAATCACGGCAAGCTTTGTGAGTGAAAACAACACAGGTTTATCTCATTGTTCAGGAGGTCAGAAGTGGGCTAAATTCAAAATAATGGTAGAGCTGTGGTCTTTCTGGAGGTCCTTGGGGGGTTTCTATTTCTTGCCTTTATGAGCTACGTTCCTGCTTATAGTCCTTTCCAGTGCTGGGATCCTTCCAGCTTCTGTTTCTCTTGTCATATCTCTTCTATGACTCGGACATTTCTGTCTCTTCCCAAGGACTTTTGGAGGGTCTCTTTCAAAGTGCTCCTGTGATTCAGTTGCGCTAGAAAAGTTTTTTTTTTTTTTTAATGTAGAATCCGCGCTAGTAGTCAGTCTGAAGTCTGGCTCCTTCTTCACTAGTGCAGTACAGGCTGTGGCTTCTTCTAGTCTAGTCTGTTCTTCCACTGTCCGGTCCTTTAGCCCGTGTGGAGGCTGCGGGTGGCTCACCAGCCTAGCATCTACGTTAGTCTGTAGGAAAGAGCAGGTGGAGTTCGAGCAGTCCCTTCTGTAGGCGTCACCTGGAAGCTGCCGACAATTTAGTCACTTGATAATACGTTGCTGCAAAAGACACTCAGCAAGGTGGATTCTGGTAAGGATCTGAGATTCTGCGAGTTCTGTTCCTACAGGGAGTAGATGTTGGGGCCAGTGAGCTATCCTGTTCGCAAGCAAATGAGCAAGTTGGTCTGAACTTCAGCTACCAAACAGGGCACTGTTCCTTGAGGATGGCATGTAGAGTAGGCAGTGTGGCCTGAGCCATTGACAGGCATGCGATGATTGAGTACAGAGTGTGGCGACAAGTCAGTCTTTGTGTCGTGTAGCAGGTCTAGCTCTGATTGGATTGATAAGTGAGACTCTGTGGCCTAGATTTAAGTTCATCCTTTCTTTATGAATATCAGCATGTTATGTATTTTGCCAAAGACCTATGAATGCAAGAAGTTTGTGTTTCTGCCAGTTTTATTTTGAGAAGCATCAAGGAGAGGTCATATGCTTGACACCTGGGAAATAAGAGTTTATAATTTCTTTCTGTTTTACTTTTAATAAAATGCTGCTCTCAAGCCAGGCGTGGTGGCACATGTCCATAATCCCAGGACTAGGGAGGCTGAAGCAGGAGGTCACTGCAGTTGGAGACCAGTCTGGGATACAAAGTGAGCTCAAGGCCAGCCTGAACTGCATAGTGAGACTCTGCCTCTAAAAGACAAAAAAAAAAAAAAAAAAAAAGTAACATACTGCTCTCAAGTAGAGTAAGAATATCTGACATTTCTATGAGGGGGGTTTAAAGTCAGGTTTAATGAACCTGTTGAGAGCCATTTTAATGTCTACATATGTATAATAGACATACTACAAAATGTAATAAAATAGCTGTACTATGAAATGCATGAGTCTGACAGTACCATTTAAAAAATGCTCTTTTGCTGCTGCAGACTTGTGACGCCATCACAGTTCCCAGTGCGTGGCACTTCCTGTTAGGTCTGACTCAGATGAAACCTGCTGTCTTTCTACCCTCCCACCTGCTCGTGCCCTCTTCTCCCTTCCCCAGTGAGTGGCACAGTCCACCCAACAGCCCAGTGAGGAACGGGAGCCAGCCCTCTCAGCTCACCTTTTCTCCTCCTCTCAGTCCCCAAGTTTGATGTCTCCTATTCTAGTACCGCCCCCCTTCTGCCATTCCTTAGGTCCTGGTACCATCATTCTTTGCTTCGCCTTAACAGCCTCCTCTGCGTTTTAGAGACTTCTGCGAGCCGAAGTTCCTATATCATGCCCGTCTTTGAATTGCCTGGTAATGTTTTCAAACTCTGTCTCACTGTCAGCTCAGTGAGTGAAGAGACCGTGCTAGTCTGTTCCTGTTTCCTTCCCGGTTCAGGTGCCCAGCACCACTGCTGCTAGGATCGTCACTCCCACTGACAATTACCGAGCTCTTACAAAATGTCAAGCACTGTGGTGAGGCCTTTATAGATAAATTCGTTTAACTGTACAGTATTTCCAAGAAGATATTAGAGATGTGCCTTGACTTACGATAGGGTCACATCATGTTAAACTTACAGTAAGGCAAAAATGCATTGGTAACCCACCTTATCAAACATCCTATCAGAGCAGGACAGTCACTGTGGAGGCTCAGCAATCACACAGCAGACTGGGAGCTGTGGTTTGCTGCTGCTGCTGTACACCAGAGAGGACCGCACAGCCTGTCACTAGACTGGCAAAAGGTCAAAAGTCCGAATTTGAAGTATGGCTTCTAGTAAGTGGGTGTCTCTTTTGCATCATTGTGTCCAAAAATCCTAACATTAGTCCTAAGTGGAACTGTTAGGGATTGTATTAGCTTTTCGTCACTGTCATGAAATACCTCAGACAAACAACTTATGAGAGAAGTGTTTACTTTGGCTCAAGATTTTGGAAGTCCCAGCTGTGCCGCGTGGTTCCATTGCTTTGGCCCTGTGATGAGGCAGCACATCACAGCGGAGAGCCTGTGCTGGGGCAAAATGCTTATTCCACAAGCTCAGGAAGTCGGGGACGGAAGAGGACAGGGCTGGCTCCCATGGGCCCCTTCAGGGCCATGCCCCTGGTGACCTGAAGAGCTGTCCCTAGCTGCCGCATCCTGAAGGTTCCACTACCTCCCCAAAGCACCACTCTGGGCACCGGAGCCTTAACGCATGGGCCTTTGGGGGGGATATTCAGATCCAGACCACAGTGTGGCAGGGACAATCTGTACTATTATCCTTATTTTATGGAGCGGGGGCTGAGTGCCCTTTCCATCTGGTAGAGATAAGATTTAGAGTCACTGTTTAAACTGATAATGCTTCAGGGTTCTGAATTCTTAGCTGCTACACTCAATAACTTTTCAGAGAGTACGCGTTCAATATAAAGTCATTAAATGTAATCTAGAATAGCTACTCAATTTTTTTGGGGGGGTCTTTTATTCCTTAAAAATTTTGAAGGCCAGATATTTTGCAGAATGCCTTTCAATGTAGATTTGTCTGTCTTTTCACGATTAAAGTTCAGCATTTTAAAGATATGGAAGGAAAATCAGATAGGTGACATTCTGTCCTTAGCCCATTGCATCACATTATGCCAGTTTATCCTATCATTGGTGATAGGCTTTTTAGAAGTTTATAATCAACCTAAATTTTTGAGTCTGATAGTTTCTGGTTTTACCCAAAATTTGCCTGTTTAGAGCCTATAATATATCTTACATGTTCACTGTCCAACCTAATTTTTCATTACAGCTTTGTAAAGTATTTTCAGATAAGGGACTAAGTTGTCTTTGTTTTCCATTGTACAGTACCAAAAACTGAATAATATATAAAAAAAGAAATTAATTTTTCACAGGAAATCTAAGACTGAGGGGCCTCCTCAGGTGAGGGCCTTTTTGATGCATTGTAACAAGGCAGAAGGCATTGCTGGGAGCAAGCAAGCAGCTGTGTGCAGGAACAAGAGAAGTCCCTTTTATAATGAATCCGATTCCATGATAACAAACCCAGTCCTATGATAATGTCATTAATCCAGTCATAAGGATGGGGCCCTCCTGACCTAATCACTTCTCAAAGGCCCCCACTTCCCTGTGATATTGCAGTCTATGAGTTTTGGAGAAAGTATTGGTATTCGTATTAGCTATTAGCATGATTGGTGAACTCTGGAATGTTTTTAGAATCTGGGTGTTTTGCGCTGTTGTAGATGAAAGCTTCGGTAGTATTTTTCTTCAGTGGATTACAGTGTTAATCCTTCCCCAGCAATTCTTCTCTTTAGTCACCGACCATGTGGCCTAGGCAGCTATGCTGGTTCACTCAGTGGCTCTTCTCATCCTGCTAGCTGCCCCTCATTTTCAAGGGTTAATAGTATGAAGCAGTGGTAGTAGCAACTCTGTTACCATTAGTCCAGAAGAAATTCTAACTCTGTGTCTGCCTCTGCTCTCCCTGCTGGTCTGTCTGCCTCTCTCTATATGTAATATGTATATTTCTTGTTTTCTGATGTAGATTTTTTTGATAAGAGTAGGAAATTGACAAAGCCTAGGACAACCCTTTACAAAGGGCCAAGGGCCATTGTGAAGTTTCACAATTGTAAATTGGAGCCCCGTAGTTGGGTAGAAAGGCTCTTTGATACCATTTAAGAAACATTTAGGGTCACTTAACATAAGAATTTAAAATGCTGTGTTTTCTAACTTAAACAACACAGTAGCTCTTAATTTTCACCATGAATATATCAGGTTGATGGAAATTTCCACCCCATGAAATTTGCCTTTTTATGTGGACTTGCTTTTCTCTTTTTTTTTTTTTTTTTTTTTGGCGGTACTGGGGATTGAACTCAGGACCCTGCGCTTGCTAGGCAGGCGCTTATTCCACTGAGCTATATCCCCAGCCCCTGCTTTTCTCTTGATAGGAAGAGTAATTTGGTTCTGTCAGTCATTGAAAATTGCCCTAAAATGCAGTACTAGCTAGGGTATAGCTTCATTGATATTCATGATTTGGAAGTAAAATTATGTTTTGGATTCAAAAGTATGCCCAGCAAATTAATTGGCCCGGGGGATGACATGGCCTTTGCTTTGTAGAATTCAAATTTATTTAAATAGTGACTTAATATATCACGCAAAGTGAATCTAGATGAGATAATGCTTATTTTAGAGTGGAGAAGCCCTTTACATTCTCTGTGTTCTTTTGATTTTAGTTAAGAATATGGTACTGTGAAGCAAGTGCTTAGTAATTATGGTACCTGTTGACTAAACAGGAATATAGTTTTTGGGGTGGGGCGATCAGCGTTCCTTGCCCAGACACCCTACTTGGGTAGCTCTGGCTCCAGTTCCAAGCACAGACTTGATAAATTGTGTGGTCCTGCTTGAAAGGGCCAGGAGGGCAGGGAGTTCCCTGCTTTGGTCACTGCCATATTTCCAGTGACCAGAAAAGTATCTGGTGTGTTGTAGGTGCTCAGGTAAATATTTATAAGAAGGAAGGAACAAAGCTCTAATTTAGTGTGTTGAAACAGGCATATACATACCCTGGGGATACAGAAGATATTCCAAGAGGTACGTGGACTTGAAGGAAATCGTTGTCCATTTGTGGAGATTCTTTACCACAGCCTTTTTACTTGCGAATCACCTAAGTCTTGGTGCCTCAGATATAAGAGCCCTCGGGACACTAAACAAAACATTCAAAATTGGTGTTGAGAAGGTCAATGACCTTGATATGACCAGATAACAAACCATTTTCAGTTTCTTGCTTTTAGTAGAACTGAAGCTGATCTGCTCACATTGCCAAACTAATCTTTAAAAATATGAGTCATGGTGTGATTATGGTCATGTAACTAGGAAGAAACAAGAGAATTAAATAATGTCACAGCAGCAAAACTTTTATTCCTATGCACTTACTTATGAGAACAAATTTCTGTCTACATGCAAAAAATATGAAAAACAGGGATAGAATTTATGCTGAACCATATTTGCATTCTAGTCATGTAATTATCCTGTTATGTTAATATATGTGTATATATAGCCTATTCTTCATATTTAGATGTTATTGAAAAGTTTAGCTTTTGATCTAAAATAGATTTATCAACATTTATTATGTATTCATTTTGATCAATTGTGGGCCAATAATAATTTTAGAAATTTGGTAAGAAAATATTTTTTTTAAAGTATTTAAACTTTAAGATGTCAGTTGTATACACAACTCATTTACAGGGAAGCGTGATAGAGTGATCAGTAAAAGATTTACAAACACAAAACTGTTATATTAATATTAAAGTTCTGTTGGTGTTATGGAAATACATGAATTCAAGGTAAAGGCTAAAAAAGGATGTAAGACTGAAGAGTAGCTTCCTTTTACAAAATGATTTTTTCAAATTTCTGTGATATTTAGAGGTTTTATTCATGTAAGAGTAATACTTTTATTTGTTAAGTGTAAATATCTTGACAAGTTACAAGTTATGTCATTTGCAACTCATCAAATTAGATGTCATTTTAAAAATATACAAGGGTTTACAGCGTTACAAAATAATTTGGAGGGCACTTGAACAAAAATTCTGCGGTAACTGTTGCATGCCTTACTCACAGCAGTTGGGAGGCTGAGGTGAAAGGATCACAGGGAGGTTAAGGTCACCTTAGACTACACAGTGAGCTCAAGGCCAGCCTGAACTGTGAGGCAAGACCCTGTCTCGGAACACATACACAAAATAAAACAAAGAAACAAAAACTACATTTCACATAGCCTGGACCCTGTCTCAAGAAAACAAAACAAAATAAAACAAAGAAACAAAAGCTACAGTTTATGTAGCGCCATCCCAAGGAGTGATTTGATAGGTCTGTAGTGGGGCCTGAGAATCTACCTATTGATAAGTATGTAGATGTTCCTGCCTAAACATCTTTGAGGAACACTGATACTGGGAATACAGAGGTTACTAATTAAAGAGTATCTGGAAACAATAGTTCTGTGTAATCCAAGAAGAGGAAAAGCGAGGAATCGATGAGATTTAATAGTATGATTTGGTGTATCCCAGGTAATAAGTGTATCCCAGGGGAAGTGTATGTCAAAGTGAGTACAGAAAACAGTAATGATGTTCTTACTTTAGGATACATGAAGAATTCTTCGCTCAAATTTTTAAAAGATAAATTAATAATATAAACATAATAAAAATATGAAAAAGGATCAAAGAAGGCTTACAGGAATAAACCAGCAAGGAAGATTAGGAATCATTGTTATAGCCTCAATTTCTGTGGAATTCTTACTCAGCCGTAGTATTTACACTAAGCTCCAGGAAACAGTTTGTGTCCTTTTTCCCCCTGGTGCACTCTTATAATTTAGTATTGGGTAATCAACCTTCGTTGAAGTAATAGAAACCTACTGAAACCACTAAGTACAAAAGGGGAACTGATTTTCCAGTTTCTGGGATTTTAGCAAGTACATGCCATGTTCAGGAGGTCTGGAACCTAAACCAGGAGGCCTCAGAGACATACTGTGGGATTTTTTTGTCTCTCTCCTGACAACTTCTTGGTTCCTCTTTCTCAGCAGACTGACATTATTCTGCTTCTCTGCAGAATACAGTCTCAAGGTCATCTCTTACAGACATCAACTCGCTTATCTCTAACTGAAAGAGAAGGATTTTCCAGCCTGTTCTGATTGGCAGAGGCAGGATTTCCCTGTGTAAAAATGGCTGCTCTGATCCTAGGACTGGTTAAGATCTGTAGGTATAGGAAGTTTTAGTGCAGCTGGAGGTGAGTGATGTGAATCACTGTCATACATTTGAAGTGTCCCTCAAAGCAGTGAGCCTCATCTGGAGTGGTTTAAAACAAGGGCTCTGAGATGAAAACTGGATTTATTAAGTAGTTTTTTGACTGTGAATAAGTTGTTTAACATCTCTGAACCTCTGCCCCCTCTGTTGTGAATGGGGATAGTGGTAGTACCAGCGTCATAGGATCACCGTAGAGATTAAAGGAGCCCCTGCCCCTGTAAAGTGCTTACCCTGGCGTGTGATACCGAGCAGCTGCTTGGTTAGTCGTTATTCTAAACTGCACACATACACAAAGTCAGTCTCTAGCGTTTCACAAAATGTGTTAAGGGACTTTCTTTACCAGTACTTGTATATTTAGATATGTGGAATAGACATGATTGCCAATTGGTAAAGAGGAAGCCTTGTAAAAAACTTGTTTTATTAGCATTTTCTTGGCAAACTTCGTTACATCCTTGGAGAAATTTGAGAGGGTGTGGTATAAAGTTTCATTTTATGTGCAAAATTTGAAATAATTCAGAGTCCCACTGGAACTTACAAAGATCAGTGTATCTAGTCTCCGAGCTGCCTGAGCATAGCTCATGGATGTCAGTATGAGTGATCTTTACAATGGCTTGTCCCTGTCAGAACCTGTGCAAGTGTTGCTTGCTTTTTAATTTACCATTCTTGATTACAGATTGTTTTTACATCCTCTGCTATGTCCCTGAAGTAGTCTTTTAAAGTGACAGCGTTCGTGGTGAATTTCTTTTTTAATTCATTCACTTTCCAAAGGAAATAAGGTGAGTTAAAAATGCCACAAAGAAGGCCAAACAACCTCTAAATTCTATTAATTTAAGGAGGGTTTTTTAAAATACTAACAATTGTACGAAAACATTGAAAGTGGTATTAATGCAAAAATTCAGAAAGGAATCAGCCAAGAGCATCATCTTTTTAAAGAGGAAGCCTAATTTATTACATGTGTAAAGATTAATGCAGGGAGATGACATGAGTTATGCTTATGATCCTGGGGCAGCTGTCCTGTGAACAGTGCTATCAACATGATCCTTTAAGTACTCACAATGCAGGTGTTGTTTCAGGCACTTGGCATAGAACCACAAGCAAAACAGACAAATTCTTCCCCTTGTAGAGTTTGTATTATAATTAAGAGAAATATGAAAAACATAGTTAAGTAAACTACATGCCATATGTGAGAAGATACTGCTTTGGGAGACAATGGTAGAAAGTAAAGGAGACTGTGACTGCATTGGAGGAAGTTTCAATATGAAATAGGTGGGCTTCAAAGAAGGGGTGAAGAGTTAAGAAAAGTCTTCAGTGAGTGAGGGAGTTAGCCGTGTGTATGTGAAAGGAAGAGTGTGCTCGTTGGAAGGAATAGACTGCAGATTCTAAGAATGGAACCTTTCCTCTCTTGTGGAAGTTGTTAGGGCTAGAGATGAAAGAGAGAAGTGAGTGAGTGAGAGAGTAACGGAGATGGTAGAGAGGGTGATGGTAGGGCTGGGGCGGGGGAGTGAGCCGGACTGGATCAGTCGGCCAAGTGCACATGCAGATCACTTAGGGCTTTGCGTTTTTTTTTTTTTTAAAAGAAAGGAACAAAAACAAAATAACAAAAACACAGACAAAAACAAAACAAAAACTGTAAGAACCATACAGAACTGCAAAACAAGATGATAGGGTATCAACAATGGTTGTTGTATTGCTTATGGGTATCTTCAAAGTAATTGCTGAGATTACCAGATATTGATATACAAGATTGATCAAATAATTAAACATTAATTGTTGCTTTCAATAAACCAATAGAAATTAGTAGTAAAGTTATTTTAGCTATCTTGTGTGTGTGTGTGTGTGTGTGTATACACACACACACACACACACACATTTCCCTTCTTTCTTTTCCTCTTTCCCTCATCCCAGTTGTTCTTTCCTATTAAGCCGTGTCTTTCCCTTTCACAGTATCTGTTGTACCTTTCAGTATTATTTACTCTTTCAGGTTGTTACACTAGGGAGGCAATACAGTGTTTACCATGTGTGTCTGATTTATTTCACTTAGGAGTAGTCTCTAGTTGCATCCATTTACTGATAAAAGTCTTGAGTTTATCTTTCTTTACATCTAAGTACTATTCCATTATATAAAAATACCACATTTTTCTTTTCCACTCCTCAGTTGATGGGCATTTGGTTGTTTCCAAAATTTTGCTATGACAAATAGTGTTGTTATAAACATGGGTACACATATATCGCTATGGTATGTTGTATTTACTTTTTCTGGGAAAATACCTAGAAGGGGAATAGCTGGGTTAAATGGGACCTCTAATCCTAATTTTTTGAGGAATCTCCAGACTGACTTTCAAAGTTGCACCAGTCTACATTGCCACCAACAGTGGAGAAGAGGTCCTTCTTGCCCATCGCCCCTCCAGCATTTATTGTTGGTTGATTTCTTGATGGTAGCCATTCTTACTGGGGTGAGTTGAAATCTCAGTGTTTTAATTTGTATCTCTTGAATGACCAATAATGTTGAACATTTTTTCATATATTTCTTCCCCATTTGTATTTCTTCATCTGAGAAATGTGTATTTATCTCTGATGTCCATTTTTGGAAAGGGGGGTCCAAGGCATATCATTCCATTGGAATTTGGGGGAGACTGAATTTTTTCAATTCTTTATATGTTGTAGATTTGAGTCCTTTGTCCGAAGGACAGTTAGTTAAAATGTTTTCCCTCTCTGTGGGTTGTTTTTTCACTCTATTGGTGATTTCTTTTAAAGTACAAAAGCTTTTTAATAGGATGAGATCCCAGTTGTTGATTCATTGAAGTATTTCCAAGGCACTTTGGGTTTTGTTCATGAAGACTATTCCTACCCCTACGTCTTCAAGACTTCAACCTACTTTCTCTTCCATTAGATGTAGTGTTTCTGCTTTAATATTTAAATCTTTGATCCATTTTGACTTTAGTGTATCGTGATAGATATGGACCTAGTTTTAGTCTTTGGTATGTGAAAAGCCAGTTTTTCCAGCACCATTTATTAAAGAAGCAATCTTTGTTCTAGTGAACATATTTGGCCCCTTTATCAAAGATAAGGTGGCTGAGTGTGCTTGTAGTTGTGTCTACATCTTCTAATCTGTTCCACTGCTCTTCAGGTATATTTTTTTTTGCCAGTACCATGCTGATTTTATTATAGTAGTTTTGTAGTATAATTTCAAGTCAGGGATTGTGATGCCTCCTGACTTATCTTTGTTGCCCAGGATTGCCTTTGCTATTCTAGGTCTCTTCTGGTTCCAAATGAATTTTGGGAGAATTTTTTCTAATTCTATGAGGCATGCTAATGGTATTTTGATTGAGATTGTATTAAATCTGTATAACAATTTTGGAAGTATGGCCATTTTCACTATGTTCTTCCTATCCATGAGCAAGAGATGTCATTCCATTTTCTGATATCCTCTTCAATCTCCTTTTTCAGAGTACTGTAATTGTCAGTATATAAATCTTTTACTTTCTTTGTTAGATTGATTCCTAGGTATTTAATTTTTTTGAATGTTATTGTGAAGGATGTGTTTTCCATAATTTCTCTCACAATACGTTTGTTGTTTTTGTAAAAAAATGATATTGATTTTTTAGTATTGACTTTGTATTCAGCCACACAACTGAATTTAGTTTTTTTTTTTTTTTTTTTGCAGTACTGGGGATCGAACTCAGGGCCCTGTGCTTGCTAGGCAAGCGCTTATTCCACTGAGCTATATCCCCAGCCCCTGAATTTAGTTATTAACTCTAGGAGTCTTGGTGGAGTTTTGGGAGTCTTCTGTGTAGAGTATCGTGTCATCTGCCAATAATGATAATTTCACTTCTTCCTTCCCTATCCTTATTCCTTTTATTTCTCTCTGTTGTTTAATTGCTCTGAGTAATGTTTCCAGAACTATATTGAAAAGGAGTGATGATATTGGACATCTTTGTCTTGTTCCTGATTTTAAACTGAAAGCTTTCAGGTTTTGTTCATTTAGTATGATGTTGGCTGTTGGTTTGTCATAGATGGCTTTTATCAGATTGAGATAAAGAACACCTGTTCAAGTTTTCTGTAGGGTTTGTATCCTGAATGAGTGCTGAACTTCATCAACTGAAATGGAATTGAGGTATTGAGCAACTTTCAGAGGGAAGACCCAAAACCTCTTAGGAGCCCCACAAATATGCAGACAAAAGATGATGGGGTTTCTTAACCAAATGTAAGAGGGCATACAAAGGGGGGACAAATGAAAGAAATTTTGCAGAACTGGAGCAGTCCTTTCTTTGATAACACATTGAAGGAGTCTGTAGAGGTGGAAATGAAGTTAGAGTTTGACTTGACGTGAAAGTCAGTGGTTAGGAAGATGAATGGAACACAAAGAAGGCTTATCTGGCAAGCAAGGAAGGTGACCCTGGCTTTAGATATGTGGGTTGGGGGTTCCATGTTGGAGGAACATTTTTCCAGCCCCAAAGCAGCATTGAAATTGGAAATTTGATTGGAATCTCTCTGTGCTTGTCTCACTGTTCTATTCTTGTGACTTGGAACACTGTCTGACTCAAAGTAAGCATTCAGTGATTATTTGTCGGATGGCTGGATAGATGCAATTTTGGAAGTCATCCAGGTAGAGAGGCTTGCTCTTCTGCCCCTTTGGCCCCATTGGCTCAATAGATGGCTTGCTCCAATTTCCTGTTTCCTTTCCTGTTTCCTATGCATGGAGCCACAGTGTTATAGATAATATGCTGGAAGGCGTGCATACTTCCTCACTGTACTTTTCATGGTTAAAATACTACTTTCCCCCCTGTACTTCTTATCTTTTAAAATTACACGATTCCTTTTGTTTATCTGACTGCACTGTTGAGGTAGAAAATCTTTATAAGCAAACATTTCTTTGTGTCATAACTCCGTTTAATCTTATTTTATTTGTTAGCAATAACAGTGATTTGTCAACTGGGGTTTTTGAACTGCCATTCTACTTTCACTTTGCAAACTACTTGTTATAGTTGGGTTATCATAAAGCTAGTGGCATTAGAATTCATTTTCATTTTTTGTATGTCTAATTTTTATAAATGCATTATTTACTTCAGCCTGTGGTTAATGTTTAACAAAAATATACTGCTCAAAAAAAAAAATACTGCTCTGCTACTGGACCTGTAATCTCTGCTTAACATTTCCCTCACCAATTGAAAGCTACAAAGTGGAAAATTTGCTATATTGTTATCCTGCTTTCCCACCCTCTCCAAATGGATGGGAAGATAAGCCAGAAATTTTATTACTGCCAGCAACACCCTTTGTGCCCATTATGTTCCCAAATGACTGGCAAAAAGGAATTTAAATGACTGTTTATTTCACTGAATTTCATCATCTAATTTCCTGCCTAAAATTTTAATATGAAAGGAATGCTGGTGTGTGTGTGTGTGTGTGTGTGTGTGTGTGTAAAACTTTTAACGATATAGGGAAGGAAGAAGTTCATTTCAGTGAGATCACATGAAGCGTACAAGAAGAGACTCTCAGCTATGCAGGCAAACAGGGAAGATCAGTACATTTTACCAATATTTTACTTGTGAGAGATAGGCAAAAAGAATTGTTGGCTGTAATGAGAAGGAGGCCAAAACTAGTCACCTTTAGACGTGTTGTATGAAATTGAAGTATAGTTATTAACAAAGGATTGAAAATAGGTAACTAGTTTACTTTTTAAGGGAAGAGACAGTTTTTCAGTAATAGGGCTTTTAAGAACCTCAAAATCAGTTCCATAAAAGCAGGTTTTGATTCAGGTTCTGCTGTTTAATTGAATGACCCTGGACAAACATGTTTTATAATCTGGGCCTTCACTTCAGATGAATGATGAAGTTGAGTGAAATTTTTTTGCAAAATCTCCCTCCCTCTCCATTCTTCTATTTGTGAGTCCTTGACTGTAGAAGTTTAGATAGGGGCTTGAATCTTGGGGGAAAAAAGGTTGAAAAGAGGAAAGAATATCTGCTTGATTTTAGGATGTGTGTGGGAGATGAATGGTTTACATACACATAAGTTCACCGGAGAAATAGACTTCTTAATTAGGAGAGGTAAGATACCAGATTCTGAAGTGAAATGGCTCTTAAATTGCATGAGTCCATATTTTTCCATTGATCTACTGATTTTTCAGTAGGGTCTATACTAGAAACATGCATTATCCTAGATAAATTTAGCACATTAAATAATCAAACTATTAATTTAGCACATTTTGCTCTGGGAACACATTAATTTGAAACAGTTTATCAACTTAATTTATTGCATTTTATGGGGATTTCTGCTCGTGTGTTCATAAAGGGTAAGCAACACCCCTTATCCCCCCAGAAAAGGTGGTAATCAGAAGGGGGTTATGTGAGACCTGGCTCCATAATGTGTATAACACATGTGTATAGGGTACTTGTTGTTCCCTTGGCGAGCTTGTTTTCTGCACTATTGAATGAGAGGACCAGAGTAGATATTCTGTGAGAATATTTTCAATGCATATTCCATATGATGACAAATGCGATAATACAAATAATGCAATAATATAAAACCCAAAATTCTGGAGTTTTCTGCATATTCAGCCCAAATGCTTCCATACCCATTGCACATTTGTGCAGTTCAGTTTGACAGATCTCTAGTGAATATCTACTGCAGGTCAAGTATAGTGGTGGGTTCTGGAGCTTGACCCTTGAAGCATCTATTGATTTTTCCAGAGAATAGAAACTTGAGTTAGTATGATAGATTTTTGAGTTAGTATGGTAAATTTGAGGCACATGATAAAAATGTAACCTAGTTAATTCCCATAGTTAACTGAATAGTGCATTCTAAACATAGGACACTTCAAAACAAAATTAGAGTGTGTCGGGCTGGGGATATAGCTCAGCAGCACAGCACCTGCCTGGCAAACACAAGGTTGTGAGTTTGATTCTAGGTACCAAAAAAAAAAAAAAAAAAAAACCAAAAAATTAGAATGTACTACTGGGCAACAGGCAAGGAAGAAAGTGTTATTGCCTATAGGACATTATAGTCTTACAGAAAGGCTGTAGCCCCCAATGGACTGTCATCGGACCAGGCCTCTCCTGCTGGGTCCACAGGGAAGTCCTGTTGGCGTCTGACACTGGCTTCACCACTGGGTGATACTGTTTTCCGCTAGGAGATTAGATCAGAAACAAGAGGAATTTAGTTTTTCCTTTGACTCTTGCCATTTAGGAGCTCCAGAGAAGTGTGGAGCTTACTGATTGTCTCATCTTTGTTCCAGATTCTGAGATTGGTGGTTTGAGTATTGCTGGTATTAATTTATGATCAGGTGTGCAGTGTAGTTATTATTTGACTTTGGACACTTTTCTTACTTGCTCTGATCTTTATTAAACAAGAGTGTTGGACTGTGCTGTTGAAAATTTTTTTCTGACTCTATGATTATGTGTTGGGAAGTCATTGTCAGAACCTCTTTTCAAGAACCATCTAAGTTTCATTGTGTTTGCAATACCCTGCCCCTCGGAGATAGGAAAAATATGCTGTTTAATATATAGAGAATTTTCTCAAATAAGGGTTGAGATAAGTAGGATGTTTTATTTCTTTGTTAAGTAGTAAATCAGCTTTACCAGAACATTGTATTCTCTTGGTGTTTTTGTCTACATCCAACAGTATAGTGTTAGAGTTGGATTGTTTCGAGTATGACTTTTAGGACTTGTTCAAGACTTTAATTAGTTCCTGGAGTACCGAAAGTGAGAGACCAAAGTGAGAGACCAGGTCAACGGCTAGACATAGCTACAGAAAACGACAGAATTCATTGTAATGAGTCCCTGATCCTTCAAAGAATTAAATGGTGACCTAGTACCTATAGTTCGTATGATAATGAAACACTTAGATAAGGATCACACTATGGAAATTAAGATTGGAGAAATCGTTTTATCCCACTTGTGCTGCTACTGCTTCTCTTTCTGCTTGTACAGAGCAATACAGTTTGTATTCACATTCAGGAAAGCTCTGGGTGGGAGCGGGAAGAGGACAGGAAGCAGAAAGCACAGTGCCACGTGGCGGAGGGACTGTGTTAGCGCTTTCCTCCAAGACCTGAACAAAGGTTTGTGTCATTCTCGAAAGGTAACAAATTTAGGTTCATTTGGGAAAATGCTTTCAGATTACTGAGTGAATTCTAACACTTCCTATACTCCTGTGTGTACTTACGGAGTTTGTTGTAGCAGTAAAAAAGGTGGAAATTCTAAGGGTGTTATGGGTAGAAATCCTTTTCTGTGATTTATGGTCAATGCTGAGTGTATTACCATTGAATTGCTGGCCAGGAATGAGATTTTTTTCTAACTATAAAACAATGTTGTAATTATATTATGATGTTATGTAACACATGACATACTCTTACACTAGTCCTGGTTGTCAGAGAGCAGATTACCTGCTGCTTGTATTTTCCCTGAGATATGGGAGAGATTTTGTTGTTGTCATTTATCTCCTTTGCTGTGTGAGAATTTATAAGATACAGTTCGCTTTTGAATCTCTGAATATGAGTGAATTCTTAGCCGTGAAAACCTGCTGAGATCCTGGGTGATTTTCTTTTCTCATTTATCTCTAATCCATGTTTCTTGCTGTCACTTTAGAGAATTTCAGCTAATTTCTGTATTAAGGAGACATGTGGCATAACTCAGTTAAGGAAAATACTGAGTTGCTGCAAAACTGCATTCCTAGCCATGGAAATTAGTTTAGGAGTGATCTGTAGTTTTAAGTTTACTTAGATACATATACATACATATCTCTGGCATAACTTACCAGGAATGAATAACGAAAGTGTTTGGCAGCAACCGGCTTCCTGCCTGTTCAGATACTGGACTGTTTTTTCCTTGCTTTGCGGCCTGACGAATGCAAGGCCCTCATGATCCCAGGTGCACTGTGTTCAACCTTCTCTGCATGATCAATGTCACTTATGGACTGATCTGCCCTGAGTTAAGAGCCAAAAGCATAGCTTGGAAGGATTGAGATGTCTCCAAAGGAACCTTAAAGTTTATGCAGCAGTATGGATTGAATAAAATCTTGCCGCTGTCTTTTGGAGTGATCTGTGTGGTTCCTATTTCAAAATATGTATTGACAGTTTTAATTTCACATCTAAAAGAAACCTATTAGTTGCCATAGCCATACTTTGAAAAATGTGATGCTGTGTAGGAGGTTACCATTCTGTTTTTCCCAATGAAATAGTCTCTTTACCTGACTGATCAGTAACAGAAAAAGACATGGAGGTACTTAATAATTTTTATTTGCATAGACATTGAGAAAATTTGACTTTTCCATTTCATATGAGGGTGTTCTGTTTGAAAGTTTATTACCAGGGCATCTCATCACTATATTATAGTAATGGACTAAGATATTACATGTTCTTTGTGTGTGTTTTTTGTTTTTTTGGTTTATTTATGCCTCAATGGCTAATAATCCTAAGTAATCAAATAACGTGTTTTTCACATTTTTATTATAAAAGCAGATTAAAACTGAGGTGTAACGGGTCAAAAAGTATAATTATCCACCAGAACCTTAGGCAGCTGCCTCTGGAATTATGTCCTTCCTATATCACTATATGCCCCACCTCAGCTTGGACTGGAGGGGCTTTGAGTGGATTATTTGGGTCTCTTAGTAGCTTTAGCTTGATCACTGAATTTTAGGGAGAATCTGAACCTGACCTTTTCATTCTGTGCCTCTTTCTGTCCACTCTGCCACTCTGCTTTTGATCTGGGTATATTGCCATTGTTCCAGAGGATATTGCATTTACTTGGTGACTTGGCTCCCGTGATACAGGTTTCGATTTTGATTTACAGTTCTTGGTGCATGGGTCCAATAGCTCTAGTTATTCTAGTGATGCCATTGACTTGCCTTAGGCTTTGACAAGATAACCTTTCTATCTTGTTGCTTACTTTTCTCCTGATCACTTATCTCCCCACAGCAGACCATAGAATTTGGTCACAAAAACTAAAAGCGTACCCTTCTTCTTGTCTGATTTTCTGTCTTGGAGCTGGCCATGCAGAAATTTGTGGGCCTACCTGGTCTGTGAGTACACAATAAGACCTCCATTCCTGTTGCACATTAGGGAGAGCAGAAAGCTGTACAGAGAGGCTGAGAAGAATATGAATATACAGGCCTTTGTAGGTTTCCCACACAGTCTGTTAGCATTAAATCATCACCTTTTTCTGATCGTATTTCTCTGTGATTGCCCATGCTTCAGTCATGCTGAGCAATAGAATCTCCAAAGAACCCGAAAAGACAGGTTCTAGATAGCTTCTGGGGAGCTGAACATGTGGAAGTTTCTCAGTGTGTTGTGCCAGGGAAGGCACAGAAGCTCTGTGCCGCTCCCAACATGCTTTGCACTGTGCATCTCTTCATCCATATCTAAAACTAGTAAACACCAGTGCTTTCGTTGAGTTCTGCAAGCAACTCTTGCAAAGTGGTTGAACCTGGGGAAGGGGTTGTAGGAACCCTGATTTATAGCCAGTTCATCTGAAGTTGGGCCTTCCCTTTGTGTGTGTGTGTGTGGGGGGGTGCTTTAACCTCTATAATCTTAACACTAACCTGAAGGTAGTGTCAGAATTAAATGAAAGTAGAGAACACAAAGCTAGTATCTGCTGTAGAACTGATTGCTTATTTTCTTGTGGCGACAGATCCCACACATTTTTGAGTTATAGCAGTAGGAAAAACTGAATTTGTTTCTTTACTGTGTCAGCAGCGCTCCAGTCAGAATTATGTGCCCTAGAAAGTTTGTGTGTTCTGGAGCTATTCTAGAGACCCTGTGGAATTGAATTTAAGGTCCGCTAGTGATGCAGAATTTTCTTCCAAGAGAAGGTGGGCTCTCTTGGAATGCAGTATTTGTGGATTAGTAATTGCTCTTTTCCAACATTTCAGTTTTCTCTTTAATTATAAGTTGCCTCACATCCTCTTTAAAAAGTAAGGCTAGATATAAATAACATATGAGTAAAATAAAATCATGATGTCCTTCAGTGAGTATTGCAATAGAAGCATGGGTTGATTTCCAAAGTGCTTTACACACCAGCAGCCTGTGGTTCTATAACAGAAGAGCCACCTTAGCTGGTATCTACAAGGCAGTTCCCATACCTCCACTTAAGTGTGTTTTGCAAGTACAAGGTGTTACTGTTATGGCAGTAAATATTGTAAGCCAGTTCTCCTGTGTTTACACATGGCTCCGAAAAGAAACCAACAGGAGAGAAGAAACCAACAATTGTGGTTTGAAAACAAGTGTGTTTTCCTCTTTTGCTGGTGTCATGTTTTTGTGTGGGCTTGGAAAGGACATAGATATTTTTACCAATGGGAATCTAGTAGCCTCTTCTCTGACAAGCAACCAGATATATGCTGGAGCTATTTCTTACTGAATTTTTTTGCATGTCTTTTTAATTTTGAAAGCAGTATATGTTTCTAATAAAAATGAAGTAAATGACTTACGTACTTATTCATGTTGAATTTAGTCCTGCATTCCACCTAATTACTGGCCCCAATGCTGACTCACAGCCCCCTAGATCTCCAATCTACAGACATGATGTATTTTTAGACTAGGACCTCCTAACAGAGAGGAATTTGGGCAGTTTGTTTAGCTCAGGTCATAAGTGAGGTGTTATCCTGCCTATGGTTGAATTTTTCATGTGTCCAGATCTCTCTACTAGATCTGGGTTTTGGATTTTGTCAGGTTTTTAGGGATTTGGGCTGGGATTGCCTTAGAGGAGGGTGTCAGGGGAGGCTAGTCATTCATTTCTAATGTAAACATCTTTGAATATTTCTTTCAAATAAATTGTTAGATAAATTGTTATAGAGTCAAAGGTACGAACAATCTTCGACCTTTAATATATATTACTGATGTCCTTCCAGAAACACAATAGTTTGTACTTCCACCAGCTAGGTGTGAGAGTGACTAGTTTCTTCTCCATATATCTAAATTCCATAGATGTTATAATGTAAAACAGAATAAAATAAACTCTTTACCACTTAAGATAAATAGTATCTTATTGATTTTATTTATCTTTTATTGAGCTCATAGGAAGTGATTGCTAATTTGTATTTTTGCTAATGAATTGAAATTTTTCATAAAGCTATTTTATATGTCTTAAACCCTTTCAAGTCTAGGCACATCCTTTTAAAATTTCCTTTCCCACCCACTAAGACAGAGTAAATGCAAGAAGAGGAAAAACAAAAAACAATGATTTGGAGTAGAGTTTCGACCATTCCCGAAAGTAATTGCGTACCTGACCATTTCAATAACTAGTCTTTCCTGGGAACATGAGTTCCTAGAATTGAAGGATCGCAGTAATGAAAAGGTTATAAGGTCATGGCCATTATTGCCTGAGATGGTTAGTTTTACTCTGTTGCATCTCATAATTTACCCCAGATGGTTAGCTTTACTGTGGTCAGAGATTATTTTTATGCTTTTCATAAAATCATCATGAAGGTCTTTCTGAGTTAGAACTATTGTACTAAAGAAGCTATTCCTTACTCCTGTCAAGTTCTTTATAATATATACATTAATGTTAGCTACAAAAGAAAATACAGATCCCAAACTATTGCTGTAGATCAAAATGACCGTAATGATGAATGAGGTGAGTCACACCTTTTTACAGGGGACCAGGAGCAATGCCCAAGTAACCAACATGTAATTACTACAATCAACACCAGGCTAGGAAAGGAGGTTAGAAATAATCAGAATCACTTATTGATGACAGAGCTAGAAGACCTAGAATGCTTAATACTTTGGGCATCTTTCTGTGTTAAAAGCTTCAAGTAATTAAATGCATAATCTGATAATAAATTAGATTCCTGATGTAATAGAGGCTTGTGTAGACAAGCTATATGGAAAATACCCACGGTTAAAAAACATGAGCACATCATGAAATTAAGAATGATTGTGTTAACTTTTCTCCCTGCTAGTTGCCAGGATCTGTATTATCTGATCTGGGGTGTGGGGAACACCTCCGCGGGAGACACAGGGCATCAGTGTTTCATGGAGACAAGAGTTTGACAACCTCTATTTCAGTCTAAGGTGACTTTGTTTCTGTGCAAGGGATCAACGGAAGAGCTTTATACATGGTAGGCAAGTGGTGTCTATCCCCATCCCTACTTTTCTATTTTTGTGTTTTTTAGGTTATGTCATATTGTTTCCCAGCCCAGAGTTCTCTAACCTTAGACAAATAGCAGTACAAATCTCACTGGTTTCTTACCTTATGCAAGTACTTATAATGTGTCCTAGTTTTAAACAGATGATCTTTTATCTCAGTTATACTATTTACTTTAAAATCAGCCTATTTCTAGTTTTCTCTTGTGACTTGGCAGCGAACCACTTATGTTTGAATTGAATGAACATGTCTTTTCTTTTCCGTGATGCTCTTTTCTCAATTCTTTAATCTTTCTAACCTCCTTTCCTAGGCTGGTGTTGATTGTAGGTAATTACATGTTGGATACTTGGGCATTGCTCCTGGTCCCCTGTAAAAAGGTGTGACTCAGCTTCATAACTCATCACCACTGTCATTTTGACCAATCCTGATTGATGCTTATCCTGTGACACAGAGCCTGTTGTGGCTAAGCTGCTGGAAAGTCGCTTGTCTTTGTTACACAATAGCATCTTTATTAAAAGTGTTTGCTACATACATGGAAAGGTAGTAGAATGAAAGCTAGGTGAACTTGTAAAGCAGAAAGTGTATTCCTTCCAAGAAGAATAAAGTAAACAGCTGTAAACCTGTGCCTTAGAACTTTCTGTTTTTTTTTAAAAACAAATGTAAGGCTTTGAAGAAATTAATTGTTTTATGTTATACAAAGTAGCTTCATGAGGCAGTATCTTTTGTACAGAAAGTTTCCCTAGCTTGCTGGGGTGGTGTTGAAACCCTTTTACTGAAGAGTTTCTTAACATGGTGTCACCTGCTTAGTTTGGTTTCTGATATCTGCTTGATGATGGGGTTGCACCAATTCCTCTTAGATCCGTAGTGCTCGGCCCTAGCCTGCATTTTGCTTATAGTGTGGAATATTGTTTGTTTTGCTCCAATAGAGGAAATTCAGAGGATTCTAAATTATTACTTGTTGTTCATTCTTCAAACAATTGTGTGGACCAGCTCTTAGTGTGCATAAAATTATGTCATTGTTGTGCACTTATATAAAGTAAGTACATTTAGAAATTGTCCTCTGTTTCAGTGGATGTCAGTGTAGACTGTCCATTGGAATCACATAGAGAGCAAAAGGCTTATTACTATGTGTTGCCCCCAGAGTTGCTGATTTCCTTGAGAAGCTTCCATTTACTCCTACTTGAGCTTTTTGGCTTCTCCTTGAATGCAGGCTCATCCTAATTGTTCTTTCCTTTTGAGCACTTTCTTTTCCTTTCACAATACCTATTGGACCTTTTGGATTTTATTTAGTCTTTCAGGTTCTTACACTAGGGAGACAACACAGTGTTTACACAAGTGGGTCTGATTTATTTCTCTTATCAGTATTGTCTCTAGTCATATCTATTTACCTAAAAAAAGGCTTTAGTTTATCTTTTTTATAGCTGAGTAATACTCCATTGTATAAAAAGACCACATCATTTTTATCCATTTCTCAGTTGGTTGGTGTTGTTTCCAAGATTTAGCTATGACAAATTGTGCTGCTATAAACATGAGTGTACATATATCTTGCTGTGGTATGTTTTTAATCTTCCTGGAAAAATACCTAGAAGCAGAACAGCTGGGTCAAATCGAACCTCTAATCCTCCTTTATTGAGGAATCTCTACACTAATTTCCACAGTGACTGTACTAGTCTGTATTCCCACCAACAGTAGGGAAGTGTTCCATTTTCTCCACAGCCTCTCCAGCATTTGTTATTGGTTGATTTCTTGATGATAGCTATTCTTTCCAGGGTAAAATGGAGTCTCAGTGTTGTTTTAATTTGCATTTCTCAAATGACCAATGATGTTGAACATTTTTTCATATATTTATTTTCCATTTGTATTTCTTCATCTGAGAAGTGTGTATTCATCTCAGATGACTATTTTTGTATTGGGTCTTTGAATTTTGGGGGCTTGATTTTTTTTTTTTTAATTCTTTATATCTTCTGAATAGAAGTCCTTTTTGTGAGGGACAGTTGGCTAAAATTTTTTCCCAATTCATGGGTTTTCTTTTTATTCAGTAATCAAGATTTTTTTAAAAGTTAAGATTATATGTCATAATGAAGTGCAGTTCATCCCAGGAATGCAGGGATGGCTCAATATACACAAATCAATAACTGTAGTGCACTATATCAATGGAGACAAAAATCACATGATCATCTCAAAAGATGCAGAGAAGGCTTTTGATAAAGTCCAGCACACATTCATGGTGAAAGAAAAAAACCCTACAGAAAACAGGAACAGATGGACTTTATCTCAATCTGGTAAAAGCCACCTATGAGAAAACAAAAGCCAACATCATACTAGATGGACAAAACCTGAAAGTTTTCCCTTTAAAATCAGGAACAAGAGAAGGATGTCCACTATCATCACTTTTATTCAATGTAGTTCTGGAAATATTAGGCAGAGTAATTAGACAAGAAAGAGAAATAAAAGGAATAAGGATAGGAAAAGCAGAAGTTAAATTTTCATTGTTCACAGATGACATGATACTCTATATAGAAGAGCCCCAAAACTCCACCAAAAGACTTCTAGAGTTAATAATGAAATTCAGTTGTGTGGCTGGATACAAAGTCAATACTGAAAAATCAATAGCATTCTTGTACACAAACAACAAACTTATTGAAAGAGAAATTAGGCAAAGCACACCTTTCACAAAAAAGTGAAATAGCATCCAAAAAATTAAATATTTAGTAATCAATCTAACAAAACAAGTAAAAGATCTATATTTGAAAGTTACAGTACTCTGAAAAAAGAGATCAAAGAGGATTTCAGAAAATGGAAAGATACTCCTCATTCATGGATAGGAATAACCAACATTGTGCAAATGCCTATACTTGCAAAGCTGTTCTACAGATTTAATGCAATCCTGATTGAAATACCATTAGCATACCTCACAGATCTAGAGAAAACATTCCTAAAATTCATCTGGAACCAGAACAGATCTAGAATAGCAAAAGAGGGCTGGGGATATAGCTCAGTGGAATAAGCGCCTGCCTAGCAAGCTCAGGGTCCTGAGCTCGATCCCCAGTACCGCCAAAAAAAAAAAAAAAAAAAAAAAAAATAGAATAGCAAAAGCGATCTTGGCTTACAAAGGCAAAGCAGGACTTGAAATTATATACTACATAGGTACCGTGATAAAATCAGCATGGTAATGGCACAAAAAACAGATGTGAGGATCAGTGGAACAGACTGGAAGATGCAGACACAGATACAAACACACAGCCACCTTGTCTTCAACCAAGGGGCCAAACATGTTCACTGGAAGAAAGGCAGCCTCTTTAATAAATGGTGCTGGAAAAACTGGCTCTCCACATACCAAAGACTAAAACTAGACCCCTGTCTTATCACCATGCACTACACTAAAGTCAAACTGGATAAAGTTTTTAAATATTAAAACAGAAACACAGTCTATTGGAAGAGAAAATAGGTAGAAATCTTGAAGACATAGGGCTAGGCAGAGAGTTGGGATTTCATCTTAATGAAAAGTTTTTGACCGACAGACAGGAATTTATTGCTCATCATTCTAGAAGCTGGGAGTCTGAAATTAGGATGCCATCTTGGCTGAGTTCTGATGGGGGCTCTGTTCTGACGTTGTGCTTTGCTGTCTTTTCCTTATGTCCTCAGATGGCAGAGAGTATGTGCTGGTTCTGTTCCTCTTCTAAAAGCATTGAGGGATCCCTCCTTTGAGGGATCGTGAGGGATCCATCTTCATGACCTCATCTAAATCTGATTATTTCCCAAAGGTCCCATTTCCAAATATTATCACACTTGAGGGTTAGGGCTTCAACATGCTTGTTGGGAAGACACAGTTTAATGCATAGGAGATTACCACAGACTCCATTTTTGGTGGTGTATCCATGGGGGTAAAAATTTTTCCCTACCATCCATTCTCTCTTGCCTGTTGTTATCTTCTCTGCCCAATGTGCCCCAGTGTTTCAGGGCCACTTTCAAAGACAGTGAGACTATAAATTTTTTATCATCTTTATCCTTTCTCTTTGACATTCACCATCTTTCATTGCCCATTTGTAGAAGTTGTTCTGGTACTGTTAGGTTCTTTGTTTTAATTTATGTTTTGTCAGAATTTGAAGTTCTCTTTTTCATGATTGGCCAGCCTTGCAAAGACAAATCTGTACATTAATATCTTGATACTGGTTAAAGATGTTATATACACATTAAAAATACATTACTAATGTGATGTTCATTGTAGTCATAGTCTCACATAGTCCATTTTTAGACTGTGAGGAAAAATCGTGGCATAATTTAAAATGGAAGGACTATTTAATGTAATATTATAGTATGCCTTTATTTCTAAAGATATTCAATGTTTTGTTCTGTTTTGTTTTGTTTCCTTTCCCCTTTGTGTTGAGGCACTTCAAAAAGGGCTTTGCAGAGGAAATGGGATAGTGACGTTTTTGTTGTTTGTTTTGAAGTTGTTGAGTTTAACAGACTACCGCATTCTTGGAGTGTGAATTGCAGGATGTACTTCTGGGGTCCTCCCTACACCAGACCCCCACATCAAGGTTATTCTGGGAAGCCTTATCCAAAGTTGACTATAAAATATGTGGCTGAACTTTGTTAAACAGGAAACAGATATAAATAACTATTCAATCTTAATGCAGTTCTAGCGACTTTCTCACACATATTTTATAATGTATTTAAAAAAGCAGTTTCCTTTAAAAAGAACTTTAATGCCTGAATCTCCATGTCCTTTTAATAAGAAACTCTTCTTTTGACATCTATTTTGTGATCCTTGCAGGGGGTGGGGTTTGCATTCAATAGCATTTAAGATGTAGGTTCTTTTTTGAGAAAAATGAAAACAAATAATTTTCATTAGTGTTATTCATCTTTTTGCACGTGCAAAAAGTAGTCTTTCCTGGCAAGGAGTTAAAGTTCTAACAAATTTCTTACCCTTTCATCATTATGACCTTCAGTCTTTCAAGCAGTTATTCCTCAATCTCTCTCCTCCATGACATTTTAATACCATAGAGATACTCAATATATATCATATACTGTGTCTAAACCCTTGTCTGTCTGTCTGTCTTTATTTATCTGATCTACCTAATTTTACATACATAAAAAGAGTAAGATTTTTCTGCCTTCAAAGTGGGAGGTGATTAAAAAAATACAAAAAAAAAGTTTAGGGCATGATGGTGCACCAGTGTAATCCTGGCAGTTGGGAGGCTGAGCTAGGAGTCTTGCTGTGAGTTTAAGGCCAGCCTAGACTGCATAGCAAATTCAAGGGTAGCATGAACTACAAAGTGAGACAAACAAAACAAAACAAAAATGAAAAAAACCCAAGTGGGAGGTGGAGTGTCCACGGCTAAGTAATAAAAAGATTACTTGCGCTAGGGAATGGTAGAAGGGATAGAGAGAAGGAGCAGATAAAAGATACAGATTCAGGACTAGGTGGCGGGGAGCAGCCTTGTTTATTTTGTGTTGAGTCAGGTGGTGAAGAGTGGTCAAGTGGATTTTCTGGTTTTGACTTGGTGACAGCAATCATGGTGCTATGAATTAAGATGGAGAAGACAGAGGAGCAACATGTTTAGGGGAAGTTGTTTCTAAACGTTGGGTTTGTGGCATCCATGGGATGTCCATGTGGATTTCTACAGGTAGTTTAGAATGAAAGTCTGAGGCTTGAGAGAGATCAGGAACATAGAGTGGGGAGTGTTGTCTTAAAGGCTGTGGTAAAATGTTGGAAGTGGACTGGAAATTGAAGGATTATGTAGATTAGAAGAACAACTTCTGATTATTAAAAAAAAAACCCAGAATAAGGGGAAGTCAGGGGCTTATAAACACTTGTGTTGCTTTATGGGAATATTTTATTTTGACATGGAAAATGGAAGGAGAAATAAGTGTTAGTTTCTAAACAGTCCATGAAGATCTTTATAAACTTTGCATACCTACTAAATTTGGATAAGTGTAAAATAGGATGACTTGGTTAGAAAATGATCTGTCAAAGAATCCCCAAACTTTCTAGGGTACACCTGATGTTTCTGGGACATTTGTTATGACTTAAGGGATTCAGACTTAGAAGTCTATCGGTTGCACTTCCCCTGGGTGGCTATAAAATGAACTGACAATGGAGTGCAGTGCTGATAATCTCTTTGACCTATTTTAAACTGTACCCAAATTGGATACAATATTGTCAGAAAGGGCGTCATCATGCAATTATGATGGATTTTAGAAACCCAGACCAAGGGGGCTGGGGATGTGGCCCAGTGGAATAAGCATCTGCCTGGCAACTGCGAAGTCCTGAGTTCAATCCCCAGTACCGCCAAAAAAAACCAAACATACTAGAAACCCAGACCTTCCTTTCATAGGCAGGAGTGACAGGGTGGTTTTTGGAACTTGCCTTAGGTAATAATGCAGATGGTTAGCAGCAGCACCAG
This sequence comes from Dinomys branickii, assembly GCA_004027595.1. Lineage (NCBI taxonomy): Eukaryota > Metazoa > Chordata > Mammalia > Rodentia > Dinomyidae > Dinomys > Dinomys branickii. The sequence goes on along the minus strand of PVLD010003584.1, from coordinate 57,777 downwards.
CACTGAGCCCAGATCACCATGCTTCTGTTCCGTTCCTTTAATACGTCTGGTTTACCTCTTTGAAAAGATTTTGAACTTTCGAATTTTGTTATTATTAGTTCAAACTTTCCTTGCTCATTTGATTTGAAGGAAGTTGTTTTTAAAAATGTTTATTTGGTTTGATTTCTGCCCAATTTGTTAAGGGAGATGAGGCATGACTATTTTTTTGATACATAGTATTCCAGAGACTTCTTTTACATAATTTCTGCTAAGATCCTCAGGCTGCTAGTTATGCATCCCGGACTACTAATTTATTTTGAATACCATATGGCATTCTTAAAAGATTTCTTTTAGAGCTGATTTGAGATAAAATAAAGGAATGGGATTCAATCTTAAGTTTAGAAAGATAGATAGACAAGGACTGAAATACAGGAAGCCTCAAACATAATTATATCTGGACAAAGAATGTTCCTATATGCCTGAATCAAATCTGGCTCCATAAAGAAAATTTAGTGAGCATTATTATAAGACTTTATTTATTCATGTTAGAAATGGAGTACATTTAATATTAAGGTTAATTAAGGTTAATAAACTTATGAAAATGCATTTTTTTTTTTCAGGGAACTAGCACTGGAAGTTGTATTACATAGCTACCTTCACATTAGTTAACACAAAAACATTAAAGGAAATACCAAATTATAGAGAAGATAGCAGGGAATTTGCACTGGATGCTGTATAATATAAAGTTATCTTCACTTCTGCTGATACAAAAACGACTGAGGAAATACAGAATTATAGAGAACATAGAAGGGAATCAGCTCTGGATGCTGTCCTACACAATGTTACCTTCACCTTTGTTACTCAGTTACACAGATGATGGCCCATCTGATCATTCAATTTTTCTCCTCCCTCATCTCTGTTGCCCTGCCACTCAATCAGTCATCTTCCCTGTGATAGTAACTGTACTCCTGGGTTTATCTATATCCTTGGACTCTCGCCTTGGGAAGAGATATAGCTGCCTCAGACTATACTATAACATACATGGGTGTATACAAACTGCCATGGTTGGAGGTGGGAAAGCACATTTGCTTACAGCGGACCGCCCGGCTCCACCCTGTCGTCATGCTATGGGTGGGGGTGGGTCCAGTCCATGAGGTGCCCTGAGCGGGGCCCTCAGCGGAGCAGCCACTGGGCCCACTGAGGAGCAGCAGAGGAGCATGCAGGGCCCACAGCGGAGCAGCCACAGGGCCCACAGCAGCGCAGCCACGGGGCCCACAGCGGAGCAGCCGCGGGGCACGTGCCCCCATTGGGGCGCCCTCTGTGACCCTTTTGGCTCTGTCCCGTTGCCTTGATGCCAGAGGCCCTTTCTTCTCCCACCTCCTACTGATCTCCAGCATTACCGTTCCCCACCCCTTGCAGCTGGGTAGTGGGTCTCCGAAGCTGAAGCTGCGAATGCCAAAACGAGAGCGTGGGCCAAGGGTGTGCTTGGAGCGACTACTCCTCCCTCTCGTCTCCCTCCGACTGCACCATGGCAGATCTCCGATCCCCTCCTCCAGAGGAGGTTTTGCTTAGTTTTTCTGAGGGTTTCAGTTCCCATTTCAGATCCTTCTCAAGTTCAGGATGTCCACCTCTTTCCTTTCTGTCCTTCACATGTTGCTATATTCCTATGTCTGAGTGGCATTCCTCCGGGAGGTTCTCTCTCTGCTGCCTACCCAGTCGCCATGGGTTCATACAAGGTTCATATATGGAAGCAGTATGGAGACACTCTTGTTGCTCGTATTAGTAGTTTGGGGTGAGTCCTGAAGCCCGTGGATTCGTCCCATTGCTGTCAGGAACAGGTGGTGATTGCGCAGGCTGCCGAGGCTCAAGGTGCTCACAGAGGGCGTTCAGGGTGGGAGCTGAAGCCCAGTAACTCAGTTCATGCTTCCTGCTTGATGTTGGAGTGAGAAGGGCGTGGGGCCGTGTGATCCACCTCCATCTGCAGCTCTCGCTTGCTGTTGTGCTCCAGTTCCCGTTTGTGCCTTGGCTGGATCCCCGGGAGTTGCTGTGGCTCTGATGTCGCTGCTGATGCACCCCACCGCTCCCCACTGGCAGCCGCCCACACAGTGGAGAGGCAGGAGGCCACAGCCTCGAGGCAGGCATAGAGCTGGGTATGGTGGGATGTGTACTGGCTGCTCTGGCTCCACCTTGCCTCCCGGTGCTGATTAGGAAGGTTGCTGCAGGGTGGGGACTCTGCCCCAGTGGCTGTTGCAACCTCTCATCCTCACACTGGATTTGACAACAGTTCCCAACCACCATTGCCTCTTTTCCTGGCTGCGCCCTCTCCTCTCCAGACCTGGACCAGCTCTTGGAACTCCGCTCTACCCCTGGCCGAGTCAGGAGGCCTCCATGAGTGTGGGTCTCCGAAGCTAAAGCTGCGATTGCTGGAACGAGGGCTTGGGCCAAGACTGTGTTTGAAGCAGTGGCTTCCTCTTTCTCCGTCTCTTCTTCCTCCGACTGTGCTGCGGCGGCCCTCAGATCCTTTCCTCCAGGAGAGGTTTTTCTTGGTCTTTCCTAGGGCTTCAGTTCCCATTTCAGATCCTTCTTGGGTTCAGGGTACGCACCTCTCTCCTTTCTGTCTTCATATTGCTATGTTTCATTGTCTGGGTGGTAATCCTCTGGGAGGTTCTCTCTCTGCTGCCTACCGGGTCGCCATCTTCCCGGAGGTTAAAAATGCATTTTTAATTAAAAAATTAAACTTTAAAAATGTTGAAAACACTAGTAGTTCTATAATTTGTAATTAATGCTAATGATTAAGCTGATGGTAATTGTTATGGCTGCTTTTGTCTTTGTTTAAGTGATGTTGCAATTAGGGAAATTGCTAGTGGAAGAATTTGCTAATGGACAAGGACAGTGCTGGATGGAGGCAGATAGCATTCATTGCTCCTGAATTCAGCTGCAAAAACCTGCTAGGACAGTCTTTCAATCAAACTGCATTTTTTATTTAAAACTCATTACTTACATTTATAACAGGAAATTATGGCCTTGCTACCAGTCTAGATTTTTTTCAGTTTGACCTTTATTGTATTTGATTTTGTGATCACAACTCTTTTTCTTTTAAATTTTGGGTGTGCACAGGGGAGAATCTCTTCCCATGTTTTACTGAGTGGTATTAAAACACATGTATTTTGTTCAGCAGTTCTGCTGCATACTTCCTTCCGGATAGTGGCTCTCTTTTTTCTGTGTGATTAGAAAGCTGATGATCTAGGGTGTGCCTTTCTTTAATATCTGACCTGGAAAACTTTGTAAAAATGTGTGAAACTACGTCAGACACAGCCCATGAAGTGTATTAACTTGTCAGTTATTTTGGGGCAGACTCGTCTTGTTCTGAGTAGGGACAGCAGAGGAAAGTGGTTGTTTCTCTTTCAAAAACTCTTTTGTATATTATTAAAAATAGGTGAAATCTGGTCTTCTTTTCTATGGATACTATTTTGGGGAATTCTTATAAAATGACAGACCTTTATTGTGAAGGGACCTTTCATATCATTTATTCTGCTTCTGTGAATTTATGGAAACTGAGTCCCAGAAAGGGGAAAGAGACTCGTCTAACATTAAGAATGAGAAATTTGGGCTGAACTGCCGGGATACCAAATCTTTGACCATTGCTTAAATCCTTGTGCATACTGTGCAGTTCTTACTTTGGATCCCTTTAGAGTTGACCCAGATCTTTCCCTCTCTGATTTTGGATTAGGGCAGCAGTCATTCATGAAAAGTTTTGTGAAATCTCCTGATCTTAAATGTTGACAGCAACTTCTAAAAGATTACAGGTAGAGAAAATATATTGCAGGCCACTTGGCCACGTTTTAATGTTAACAGATTTAATAACATAGTCTAGGTTTCTAGCTTCTTTTGAAAACAGAAGAATTGGGAGGGCTGCTGTATTTGGTGGGACTTCTTGCTTTGGCTTCATCGTGCAGTCATCAGTCACCATTTCCTTGTACCTCACATTATTCGATATGGGCTCTGTAAGCATTAAAGCTTTCACTATCATAAGAACACTTAAAACATTATTATCAGTTACCACACACTTTTTCTACTTGTATTAGAATGTGTTGCCAACCCTTTCAACACCCCCCGTTTTTATGGGTTTCAGATGGTGCCTAGAGTAGCAACGCTTTTTTTTGTTGCTTTGTTTTATTTTATTTTATTTGAGAGAATAATAATAAAACACAATAGCAAAATACCAATAACATAGACAAAAATAAAAGCAAAAATGATAAAAATAATACGACATAGTCTCTATATAAGAATACGAAGGGTGGATATTTCAACTTGTCAGCTTGAATATGTTATATTTATACAAATAACACATTTTTTAGTTATCGTAGATTACATATATATTTACAGTGAGTTATAGTCTGAGCGTAGCAGCATATTTTCAGTGATTAGGTGTTTTCTTCAAAGTCACATTTACAGGTGGAGGTTTTTCATACTGTGAGGGGCAGTCACATTGGTGAATTGGTAAGGCTGTGTCCATCCAGAGCTTGATATATTTATTACTGTTGTGGAGTGGTATGAGCAAAGGGATTGTCTTTTCTTCGTGTGGATTGTAATCTCGATTTCATTTGGGACGCACTAAGGGGGTGATATTAGTTAGAACTCTGGGTTGAAGCCTCAAGCTTAGAAAAGAAATAAGTACAGCTTCTCGTAGTCTGGTCTCTGAGGCGTAAGTGGCACCATCAGAGCTGACTTGCTGTCTTTCCCGTACGCACTTCACAGTGTGCCAGCCCTATCCTCAAGCACAGGCTCCTTCCTGTTGGCAGGATGGCTGCGGGAGTTCTGCATTTTCCTTCTAGCCTCTCCATGTCCTTCTTCCAGGAAAGTGTTCGTTCGCAGTAGTCCCCTTCTGGATTTGCATTTCCTTTGGTTGGCTTAGGTTGTATGTTCATCTGTGAACCAGACGGGCCTTGTGGCCAGGAGGGTGGGTGAGGCTGTTACTGGCCAGGGCTGTGTTCACGCCCATCTCTGGAGCTGGGGATCTTACAGCCTAAGTGGAGAAGAGTAGTTCAATTATTCCATGTGCTTTTACCATGAGAAAATTTTTGTCTTTTTGAGACGAGGTCTCACTATGGAGCTGAAGCTGGCCTTGAACTCACTTTGTAGCCCAGGCTGGCCTTGAACTCACAGTGATTCTCCTGCTTCAGACTCCTGAGTGCTAGGATTACAGGCGTGCGCCACCACGCCTGGTGAGAAGGGTTTTCAAGGCATTTCCAAATGGAAGGTTATAAATATCCTCAAATACTTATTTTATATTCCTCAAATATTATTAACCGTTATCATTATTCTCTAGCTTTTAGCCCTTTAGTCCCTCTGCATTTAGCATGTAACTCAGAATTTAATTATATGGCATTGCCCAAATTAGATTGTGTTCTCCTTAAGATCAACTCTTTTGTAACCTTTTGCATTACACATTGCAATACCTAGTCGGGTTCATTAGAATTAGAAGGAAACTATCAGTTTCTTGCCTGGCATGTGTTATCTGTAGCTCACCTGCCTCATTTTACTGAGGTAATTGAATCTTCTGAAAAGACCATGTGACATGCTGCAGGAGTAGGACTTATTCATGCAGATGTTATAGTTCAGACATAATTTTTGTGGCAAGAGGAGCAAAGCCTGACTCATGAATGGTTGGATGGACTGATTAAAAAACCCAAATAGTGATTTTTTTTCCCCTAAAGTAAAATGCTTTGGTCACAATTCACTAATAATAAAACCCTTCAAATCATTTCCTAAGTTTGGATTTCTAAAAACATATTGGGTTGACCAGCCTATCATTTGGTCAAAAGTATGAGTAGGAAGGCTATAACTCAAACAGCAGAGATGAGAACACTGCAGTTACACTGCATGGCCGGAGAGGGATCTGTGCAAATGGAGAGGCAGGGGGATTTGAGCAAACCTTGGAGGGAGATGTAGGTAAGGATTGGTGGCTCTGACATGAGGAGGAAGGTGAAGAGTGAAGACTGCTTTCTCTGTTGTCCTTTGCTGACCATTTATGACTCTGTCCTGACATGATATAGGTCCTGATGAAGCACCTTCCTCCAACCTCAACCTCATTACACGTACTGGAGAATGTCGAGGCTCATGAAGTGCGCATGGGTGGTGTGGCACCCTCAGGCGCACATCTGCACTGAGTGCAGCCACACTGGTGAGCTCAGCACACCGTTCAGGTCGGTTTTGCTTTGTCCCTCTGAGAAAGGAGCATATGCCACAGTTGTCAGTGCAGGAGGAGGGAAGGGGCCTCCGGACCATAATAGGTCCATGATAGGGGCACTGAGCCTACACAGGCACTGCCAGAGGCCCAGGGTACACCAGCGCTCAAACTGGAGGCAAACGGAACAGAGAGCAAAGAGCAGTCGGCTACAGTGCGGCCACCTCCGATGGCAGAGGGTTGGGTGATAGGTAGCAGATGATTTTTCAGCTCTTATCCTGCCCCATGCTTAAGCAAAAAGATTGGGAGTTTATTAGCAGTAACTTCATAACACTTTCACAAACTTGGACCAAAGACTGGGACCAGATCTGTCTGGTATTTCCAACAGCCTTATAGTACAGTACTGTACTCAGTTAAAGGTTTGTAAGCACCAGGTCGTAGATGGTGCCTAGGGCATAATGTGTACTAGGACACATAGAAACTGTGTCAGGGAACTGAGACCAAACCTGAGTGTGGGTAATGTGCCTGGATACTAGCAAGCTCTAATATGAACATTAATATAAATACATAATACCCCAGACATTAATCTGCAAGGAAGTCTGGAGGTGCCGAGATTCAGCTCAGATTTGGTTTAAATTCAGTCGCTTTCAAGATAATATAGTGGCTTAAACTCTGCTGTTTTTCTCAGCTAAAAAAGAATATAATGAAAATTGATTGAAATATGTGCTTCTTCCCTGTTCAGTATTTTTAAGGAATATACTATTTACCTATTTATCAAGGAAGAAACCTATAATCCATCTTTAACTTCTTCCTATATTTTGTACTAATATACAGTCTATTGACAAGTCCAGGCATGTATGTGCACCTCTTAAATGTTCTCCATATCAACTCTCTTATCATGCCTAAATTGTAAATTGGCCTACTTCCCTTACCCACCTAGCCTGTTTTCTTTGGAGATTGACAGACTGACAATGAGAAATGATAGAGGTAGACTATCTTTGAGGTGAATATCTCTGAGGTGACTATTTTTGACTCTGGGCTGTTAGGTTTTAGGAACTGGCAGAATGTCTAACTAATAACAAAAGGTAGTTCGAATCATAATTAATTTGGTTTCAACTTTTACAATACACGTGTTGTAAAAAGTTTATTAAGAAGACTGTGACATTGCTTGTCATTGAGTCCAGTGTTGCTAAGTACAGTGTCCAAGGTTCAGTTGAAGTAACAGGGAAGGAAAAACTCAAGATGATACTGTTGGTGGAGCTGGGGATATAGCTCAGTGGAATAAGCACCTGCCTAGGAAGCGCAGGGCCCTGAGTTCAATCCCCAGTACCGCCCAAAAAAAAAAAAAAAAAAAACCCAAAGAAGATACTGTTGGTAAATTTCACGCAGCAAAATCCCTCTGTGTGCCTGCGCATGCGTGACCCGGCCCATGCCCGTGCATGCGCAGTGAGGGGCTGTGGAGGTGGCCGGCAAGTGCCTCAGGAAGTGTCACGCGGCCATCTTGTTGAGCCGGACAGGTGAGGGCTCTTAAGGTTTGGGGCATACTCAGGAAATCTATAGTGGTTAGCTGGTCATTCAGCGTGATTTCTGACTTCGTTATGTGTTTGTGACGATTATCTTGAGCTGTTCCTTTACTTCTGCCAAGTTCTTTGTACTGTCAATAGTAAGATTTGGCGGGAAAGAAAAACCCATAATCATTGCGCTCACCGTGCTCAAACTTTTACTGCTGACAGAGTTCCTCAGAAATTACAACATTCTTCTGGGACTCCCAGAAATCTTGAAAGAGAAGAAAGTTCAAAACGTTCTTTTATTAGTTTCAGATACATATTTTTCTTTCAGTGGGGGGAAACTGAACCCAGAACCTTAAACATGCACGCTGTGCTCCTTGTCCACACATACGAGGAATCTGATTTAACACAAATTGTTTATATTTTAAGATGACTCACACTGCAATGCATTTGAATCATAACAAAAGGTAGAATTAGTTTTCATACCCTGTTTAAGAAGGTAGTAAATTATATGCTGTTATCCTGTCATTTATTTAATTCATTTATTTATTTTGAGAAAGGGTATGGCTATGCATTCCAGATTAGCCATAAACTCACAGTGATCATCCTGCTTTAGCCTCTTGAGTGATGGGATTACAAGCCCGTGTCACCATGCCTGGCTGTCCTGTCATTTATTGATACATTATTATTTGAATAAGCATAAAAGTAATGTGTACTTGGGGGAAAAACCTGTGAGTTAAATATACTTTCAATTCTATAGGTGAGAAAATATAAACCGAAAAGCTAAATATACAGTACATTTTAGAGAGAATTTTCTTATGTAGAATGGTTTAGTTCCTGTGAGTCTGAGTAAGAATGTGTACTTAGAATATTTTTACTAACACAACCATTGGGTGAATTAACTTTTAATTACCACAAGAACTTGGTGCTGATTGTTTTGCAGGCTTATTCTAATAGAATAATTAAGAATTTGATTGGTTATCCTTAAATAGTGTTAAGCATCACTAATAATTTAGAACTTTGGAGTCTTTGTTAATGAGGCTAGATACTTGTAAGATTACTGATGGTAGTGAAGTAAATTCATCACCATGTCTTGAGTAGTACTCCAAGAGGGTTTCAAATCATGGGAAGATTCTACCTTTATTTAGTTCACAGACATTTCGTAGTGTTTACTCTGTGTCTAGCTCTGTGTTGTAAGGATTTGATAGTTGGAGCTACTACTGGCAAACTCGTAAATTAATACTTGGAGTATGGAGCGTGATTATGTGTGGAATACAGTATGTTAAATGTTACAGAAAGAGTGTAAGCTTTCATTTATAGAGAGGATGTAAGGTCATGATTGCATGGGCATGGATGACAGCTCCTAGAGTGGGACTTTAATTTTGGAAGTGTCATTTTGTATACGTATGTCCTCAGCTTAAAATTTAAATTAAATATTTGAGGATTTAATGATACCTTTTTGAGATGGAGATACTTGAATGTTGTAAAGAGTAAAAATCATGGATGTTTATCTATTAGAGTTAGGTTTTACTCTCAAGTAACAGCAGTTTAAACAAGTTAGAACATTATTTCTGTCTCAGAGAAACAAATCTGATGGTAAATAATCTACGGGTGGTGACCCCTGATTTTCTAGGACCTGGTCTTACATGTTGTTACTTTTCACAATTTGCTGTGCTTGGCTTAAAACTCATTGTCAAAATGGCTACTTGAATTCAAACTATCATGACCACATTTAGAATGTAGGAAGAAAAAAAGAGTAAAGAATAGTGTATCCCATCCTTTAAGGAAACTTGCTAGAATTTTACTCTATTCTAGTTCTTAAATTTCAGAGCACAGATAATGTTTACACTTAAATATGAGTGAGCTTGGAACATAGATCACTTTCCCCACAGAGCTTTGCATCCAGGCCTTTCTTAGTAGAAAGGAGAAAAAGATACATATATTGAGGAACTTCTAGCAGGGTCTTTCACAGGGACATAGCCCATCATATGAGAAATCTAGTGAACATTATTTTTTAGAAACTTAAAAAAAATATATATGCATATATATAGTGGTACTAGGGCCTTCATACTGAGCTACTTTCTGGCCCTTTTTAGCCCTTTTAATTATTTTTTTGAGATGGGATCTTGCTAAGTTGCCCGGCTGGAACTTGAATTTACAGTTGTCCTGCCTCACCATCCTAGAATGCTGGGGGTTACAGGCATGAACCACAATGCTCAGTTACGTGGTTCCTTACTCTCTTACTGTCTTAGCCACACTAACATTTGATTTAGACAGGATTTGTTTTTTCACTTGACACATATCATTGTTCTACCGTCAAAGGAATATTTGAAGTATACTTCACATACCATTTTAAAAATTCTGTGTCTTGGATAATAGGATTAGTTGCTTCTAGATTATAATATATGAAATCTCAGAAAAATTGTGTTAATAAAAGCCTTTTTCTTTGCCACTAGCCCATGATGGTTCAGTTTCTATCTAGTAATAGTTGTATAGCTAATTTTAGTGTCTCTCACATGTTACAAATTGACCTAAACAACATTCTTATCCTAGAGGGCACTGTAAAATGGAAAAAACATCTGGTGTTGGAGTCAGAATACCTAATTTGAATTCTAATTTTGCCACTTAACTGCCGTAGAAGAATTATTGATGGGTCTTTGAAACTGGCACCGTGTAATTTTTATCTCAGCATTTTATTTTTCCTTTTTTTAAAAATTTAATTTATATCATACATTTGTGAGACAGAATGACTATATTCATCTTTGGGAATAGTTCATCTTGATCACTTTCTATCCTTTTTTTTTTTTTGTCTTTGTCTTTTTGAGACAGGATCTTGCTATGCAGTTCTGGGATTACAGGCGTGCACCACCACACCCGGCTCACTTTCTATCTTAAGATTTGTTGATTTTATCTCTTATGTGCCAGTTGTAAACATCAAACCCAGAAACATTGATATTTTGACATTTACAGTCATTCTGTCCTGGGTCATGTTATTATTTCTAGGAATACCTTTTCAATTTATGAAGTGCATTGATTACATCATTTTTTATTACAGCAACTTGATCTGTTTCCTTAGAGAGTGATTTGGGGAGTACTTTTTTATTTAACATTTACTCAAGGTTTTTCTTGTTCTATTTGGTCTGTGGAAGAATATGAACTTAAGGTGGTTTTACATGTGGCCCAGTGTTCTAAAGTACAGTTCTTAGTGGGAGATTATGGGCAACAGGAGGCACCCTTTGAAACTCAAATACAATCTTAGGTCTTGTATTCCAGGCTGGGTTTAGAAGTCAGGAAAGGGACACATTGTCAGCTTCCTCAGTATTCTGATATCTGGCTTCTTTGTTATTGTTAGTGACTTTTTGTTATTGTGGGATGTGGGACCAAGTAAACACTCGGGGAATGTGTGCTCCAGGCTTAGTTTGGAGCCAGCAGTACTAGGGTCACATACAATGTATGTGGGTATATCGAGTGTTGCCTCCGCTGTCCATGAAAAATTGAGTGACCTGGGTGCTCCCTCTTCCATTCCCATTCTGTTTTTCAACTTTATTAATCTCGGGTGGGGTAATAATGACAGGAAGGGTTGGGGGAGTTAGTGATATGGAAAGAATGATTGCTTTCCTTTCATCCTTCCAATACGCTTTCCCACCCTGAAAAGGTAATGATTTTAAAATTATCATCTTTTCAATAGCCACTGGCCTTCTTGTGGTTTTGTGTTTTACATTTGAAATTGAAATCTAGTTGGAATTTATTTTAGAGTGAATTGTGAAGCAGGCATGCAACTTTTCTTTTTCTTTTTTTTCCCATATGGTGAATTGGTTGCTCAGCCCTTTTTGCTGAGTCTCTTGTTTCTCGTTGTGAGATGCTATATGAATCCTGAGACAGTGGCAGCTTTTGATTAAAAATTAGTTTTGAAGACTTGGCACAGTCAAGGCAAATTCTGCAAAGGGTCATCTCCATTTCTTTGAGTCAGCTAAAGTGCTACTCTCAGATGGCTTCAGTCTTAAAAACACAGCTTATGTTTGGTGTGCCAGGTTTCAAATCATAGTGTTCTTGATGAGTTTTTATCTTTATCAGTCATATTTTTACACTGTTATATATACAAGGATATTTTATTAATAATCCCTATCTTATTCGAATTGGACAGTTTACATAAAACGCTCATGCTTCATAATCAATTCCCATGAATATTTTCACAGATTCCCCCCTTTTCTGTGTATGTTGAGCTGCCTGTTGAAGCAAAAGCTTTCAGCATGTTATTTTAATTCTGATAGTTGCATGATGTTTAAATATTGTAGGGTACTTTCTACCAGCGGGGAAGTCAAACAAACAGAAAAGTAGGGCAGACAGTGAAGTTCTGTGTAAGCAGGTAACAGGGAAGCACACATCTCTTCCACTCATGTCCCTTTATGTCATATGGCCACACCGACTGCTCAGGAGGCTGCACACTGCATTGTCTAGTGAGTGGTCATGTGTCCTGCTAGGTTGGTCACACTGGGGCTTAGCATGTTTTGATGGGGCACTTTTCAGTTCAAGCAAATCCCGAAAGCTGTTTGTGTGGTGAAGTCAACCTTGCCTGGTGCTGTACTCTGAAAATGCTAGCTACTGCTAGCATTTGATCTTGCTTCTCCTGGGATACAGGTGTTTTCTGTGCATGTCAGACTTGTCAGTCTTAAGAATTCAGCAAAAACTGGCAAAGAGTGACTCTTCATTTTTGATTCCGGTCCTAATATTGAGATGCCTGAGTGCTATTTATCTGTACTTAGGAAAGGATTCTTGGGAAAGGTCATTTGTGTCACTAATTAATCTTTTAATTGATCCTCCCCACGGTTAATTTTAGTTCTGAGGAGTTATGTGTTTGCTTATGTACATCTCTATTGCTCTCCCCACCTTTGCTACTTTTTTTTGGATTCTTTGGACACTTTCCATGTAGAGCTTGTTCTTATTCTGCCATTTATTTGTAGGTCTTTATTGTTATTTTAATATGATTTCATGTAATTCCATGTTCTTAAAAAAATTATGCTCATCTAACTAGGCATTCTTTCAATTCTTATATGGAGAGGTTGAGACATACTATCAAAAGTATTGATAGTATATCTTACTGTGACAATTGAAAACTATTGTCCAAAAGGCTGTTTTCCTTTATATCAAAGTCTCTCTCACACGTGGTATCCAAGGTCTGTATAATAGTGAACCGGGCCGAAAGTTAGGGAAGCCTTTTCAATGAGTTTTCTGTGTAAGTTGGATATGCAGTTTGGGTGGCACTGAAAATTGAAATATAGTTCATATATTAATTACTCTTAGCACTGTTTTAAGACTTGCTCTGCCTGTATTCAAAGCACTGTGACATTTAAATCTCCTGGGATAAGTTTGCTGATTGACTGGAAATTATATTTCTTTGAGCACAGGCCGATGATTTTAATGAAAATGAGACAAATTTCTAAACATAAATAATAGTTGGAGTACATTGTTTTGTGTACATTCTGAAATGGGATAAGAGATTAAAGAATTTTACTTACTTGAAGAAAAGAGATGGAGTTTGTTTAGTGGATACCAATGGCACTATGTATGTCTATGGTTAAGAGAATGAAACACTGGCATATTATAAAGGACTAGTAGAATTTCATAAAAATGCTGACAACAGAAAATTATTCTCAGGCAGTCTGCTGCATCTGCGTAGGTTGTTGACTTGCAGATACTGTGTGTTCAGGAAAGAATGACAGCTGAAGCAAGCATATTGTTTTCAAAAGTCTTTTTGAACTTGACAAATTAAAATAGGATGAAAGCTCCCCCTAGTGCCTATATGTAGTAACATCACTGATTTTTTTGTTGCTGTTATTTTGTATGTCTCAGTTCAACCCTGCTTGTTCCAGTGAAGCCAGCCATTCCCTTAAAGTGCTTTAGTACTCAGTAGGCTGCAGTATCTGAGGCCAGCTCTATGAAAATTCAGTTACAAGATGCCATAAGGACAGTACCAGCACACCTTAGGTCCTAAAATTCAAGAGTTAAAAAGGAACATAGGTGTCATCTGGTCAGACAGTATCAACTGGAAAGGAATACCTGGCCCTCTTCCACCGAGTTTTTAAAGCTGGCGGCAAGCACGTGCTCATGGAAGGAGTCAGGCATTGTATTCTCTTGATAAAGGCATTTAAAAAATTTTGTTTCCAAATACTGTTCTCATGATTTAAAATCTAAGGAACTTCATCAGGTTTCTACTCAAGCCTTCTAATACCCTAGTGAGTGAAATCATGAATTATTTCCCCTTCATAAGATGCTTTAAATTAGTTATTTGACTCATTAAGAATTAACATATGTATGTACCACAAACCTGAATACATGTGTATATTTTTAAAAACATAAATTATGTAACACCTATTATTCTGTAACTTAATTTTTCCAACTCAACTCTATTCAGATGTCTGTATTTTTTTAAACTGATATAAGGTTGAACATAGCTTTCCACCTTTTTTCTTATGTAGAGAAAGGTGTTCAAAATTAAATTTTTAACATGAACAAAGTTTGTTGACAAAGGAATATTCCAGATATTGGTGGTCACCCTTCAAAAGTCCCTTTTCAGGTCTTGTAATGTCATTGGACTGCCCAGGTATTAGTTGATAGTAATTTTAATATCTGAATGTCAAACTAATAATTATCCCAACTTTATGCAACAGTGTGACTACTTCTAAATATTTAAAGTAATAATGTCCCAGTAAATAAAACAATACAAGCAGATTACTGTGTATAGCTAATGTAAATCAATTTATAATAATTTAGGAAAGAAGAGTTTTGAAAGCATGTGTGCACATGTGTGTTTGTGTGTGTGTGTGTGTGTGACTAAGGGTTCACTTTTGCATTTAGTTATTGACTAAGTCCTAGTCATAGTTGGTTTCATATTTCCTTAGTTCTTTTAAGACATGCTATAAAAAATTAATAGTGTTCTGGTGTTCATATATCTTATTATCTGAATTTTTAGGATGAGGCCATAACTCTTCCAAAGAAATTTTTTTTGTGCTGTATGAGTTTACAAGTCCACTAGGGGGTGCATTTTCTTTATTTTTTTTTGACCTAACAGAAAGTTCAGGCATATAATTTGGTTTTCAGTTTCATGAAGCTAACTGTGCTGGCAAGTCTCACAAAGGTACACTTGTAAAGATAGACATCGGTAGACTACCAAGTCAAAACATAACTCATTAATATAAAGAAACACCTATTGAAATGGTGGCTTTGACAGTGCATTCTGTAATAGGGCACGGGTTGGGAGCACTGTGGGGTAGGGATGGTTATAAAGCTTCATGGGCAGAATAGGATCTGATGTAGCATTCAAAAAAAATCAGCCAAACTTCTTGGTTTCAAGACTCCTTTATACTTATTACTGAAATCTATCTGAATGTCTAGAATATAATATTTTGATTTTAATGTGTGTAAGAGGAGAAGGAAAGGAAATTAGATAACACTGGAGTGTCTGTTTTCCAGATAATTACTCCCCAAGGAGAAAGCAGTGAAAAACAACTGCTGGCTATCTCTTTTCCCCAACAGGTACTTTCCAGCCGACTCTCTGAAGAGGCACGGGGCAGCGGCAGGTAGGGGGTGCTTTAGAGAAGGGATCCCGCTAATAAAAAAAGAAATACTCTACCTTCTAAGTAGCTTGGTGGTGCTTTTCTGCCACTTCCCTTGTAAGTTGAGTCTGTCAGGTCTGTCCTGAAACCTGCTACTAGGCCTTTGTTGTCCTGGACTCGGCTCAGGAGAAGCTTGTCTTAGTTTATGGGTCACTTTGTTTTGAGGCATCTTTCACCTCCATTGCCAGGAGTTCCCTACCTCTCACCATTTCTGTGGAACAGTACTTTTGCAGTGTAGTATGCCTAAGGGTTGTCTAGAAAGCTTTGGAATAATGCAAGATGTGGATTCCAACTCCAAAATTTTGATCTAGCAGATTGGGAATGGAGTCTGATTATGATCCAGATAATCGCTTATATCAGTGGTTCTGAACCATGGTGCACATTGCGATCCCCTGGCAAATTTATTAGTACAAATGCATGAGCCTTACCCTTAAGATTTTAATTTAATTGGAAGAAACTAAGATAATAGTACCTGCACAGAGACACCTAGTCACATGGTTCATAATTCAGGGGAAAGGTTGGTATATCTCAAGCTAGGATCTTAGTGCCTTGCCTTTAAAGTATCTCTTAGGAACGTTTTCCTTTTCATTTTAAAATTATATTCTATTTAATTTCATAGATCTTCATAACGCTCTCATAGAAAAAATTCTAGGAATTTGTCAAGGAAAGACAAACCTTGAGATACTATGATCTGAGATCCTTTCTTGGTCCATTGTCAGATTCTGATGTGCAGAATGATAGAATTTCCTGCAACATGTCCTTCACTCTGGTAGCCACCAGGGGGCAATCACAGTCAATATGACTCTTCAGTGCCCATGTTGTAGCTCTTAAGAGATGAAAAAAAATGCAAGTAAAGAAAAGCAAGCCTTCAGATTTTATTTTGACTTGCAGTCCTTACCCAACACAACAGGCTTTTCTATGGCCCATGAATTGCTTTCAAGGGAGGCCATGGGCAGTCCTAGATCAGGACTATAATGATCTAGGTTATATATTGACCTAGAACCCTACTGAAGAAACCACAACCATGTTGTGGTTGAATTCAGCAGACAGTGGTTAATAAATTGGGATGAATCTGCGGAGGATGAAGAGAAAGGAAATGTATACATGACAGTAGAGGTGGCAAGAGGGGCCTTTGCATTGTAAGAATCTCAGAGGCCGGCCCAACCCCCTAGCATGGTAGGAAGAAATCCCTCATGAGTACCTTGACCATATTTCTTCCAACAGGAAACAAGCTATATTTAGGGATGGTGCATTTGATGCTTTTAAAACACCATGGCCTCTTTCTAAAATGCCCAGTTTGGGGAAGAAGGAAAACAGACCTCTTAAGTGAAGAGTTTTTAAAATGGGATCAGATATACCAGGGAAATTTTTTTCCAAATTCCAGAAATCTGCTAACGGGAATGTTTTTCTTATTATAAAAGTGAAGGTTTCACTGGTGTTTACGTGGGCTGGAGGAGGAGGATGGATAAACGAGCACGGGGTTTGTGGAAGGGGGTAGACCTATCTCATGTAGCAGCGAAGGAGGTGAGACTGACCATTGTTGCTTTAATGTTCATTGCCTTTCTCGTGTGTTGTTGTCTTGGGGTTCAGACACTCTGGTCCTAGGGACACTGAAGGTGAGGAGCCTGCCTCTGCCGCATGTCTTGCCGTTATGTCAGCTGGTAGTAGGCGCTTGTGTCTCAGCCCCAGTCCTACCCTTCCAAACTGGACTGCGTGTCTCCTTTGCCGGGTGCTGCCTGTTACAGTCTGCCTAGGCAGCTTGACAGAGGGAGACTGAAGGCTGAGGATGGAGGGGGGACCTGCTTCTCCATCCCATTTCCTTTGCAATTTTAGTCAAGTCCCTTCAGCAGTGGCCCTTTTTTTTTTTTTTTTTTTACCAGTGGGGGTTGGTTTAAATCCAGTTTTTTTTTTTTCCTCATTGTGGAGCTAGGCTTATTCTACCTACCCGCCCAGAGGTACCAGCTGCAGATAGCCTGTATGTGTGGCCCCGTGCTGAGAGCTGGCCCAGCTCGGGGAGTTTGGGGGCTTATCTCCCAGACTGGAAAGCACCAGCTAAGTAGCTCTCCTTCTCATAGGCCTGCACCTGACCCCTTGCCTGAGCTCCCCAACTTCCTGAATCTCTGTCACCTACAGACCGAATGGCCTCCTTTTTCTTTTTCTAGTTCTCCAAGCCCTTTTTAACCTATTCTTTACATTCTCTGTGTAAAAATGAATGTGGTTTCTGTGTTTCTGACAGACTTTTTTTCAGATTAAACTTTAACTGGGTCCTAATTCTATTCTATTACAGAAAATTTCAATTTCAGGATTTTCCCAAAATTTCTGGGTATAATAAATTCTTAACTAGATGATTTTCTTTCTCCAGATTTTTTTGTTGATTGAATTGTGTTTGCAGTTGTCACCAGAACACAGACAGTATCCCCCTGTTAGGAGGAATAATTACAGCTTAATAAGTCTATGGGACATGATCCAGCATGCCTAATTAACTCCTTGTAATATTCTCAATGTGAATTTGAAAGGAAAATTTAGATTGATAACATACCTCTTTGTTTTTAAATGTGTAAACTAATATTCACAACATAAAGAAAGAGGTCCTTTAGGGATACTGTATGTGGGAGCATGCAGAGTGGAGAGAAACATCTATGTTAGCAAATGTCACAAACAAGGGTGCATTCCGAATGGGGCAGAGGAGAGGACGCAAAAGCAGCACTTATTTTCTAAAAAATTAAGATGTTAAAAAAGACATGGTGAGTGACCATGTGATAGTTTCTTTTCTCTGTGTGCACCATATAGTTCACTCATATAAAATGTACCATATACTGATTGTGAATGTACTCCGCGTTGTGAAGCCATCATGTTGTCTGTACAGTGCCTTAATCTGACTATCTTTTTTGCTGTTCACAAAAGATGAGATTGTCCAGATGAGTAAATTAACCTGTTAGAGCTAAGCTTGAATGTTAAATCTATTCTGCCTCATGCTTTTGTACAGAATGTTGTGATTCAGTTGTAGTTTAGGTTCAGCACTTTTAGAGTTTAATAGTGTGACCTCAGGGAACCTTTACAAGTCATTGCATTCTGGGACAAAATATATCCTGTTCTAGAGCGCTGTGCCAGAGGTGGCCAACAACAGGCTGACAGAAAATTTCTGTTTTTTTCCTTTCTGTTTTATAGGGACCAGGGACTGTATGAGGCAGAGACTAAAAGTGACATGTGTGGAACCAGATGCCCATAGAAACTATCTGAGCATTTTTCCTGTCTGGCAGTTTCTGTATATGGTATACAGGATCCTCTGGCTGTGCAGACATATGGACATCAAGTTTATTTCTCTGCCTGTGTTTTGTCTCTGTTGGTTTGCAAAGATGGTGTGGTATGCTTTTCCCAGCTCGTCCTCTTGTCTTCTGCTTCTGCTGGTACAGATCCTGTCTCAGAAAAGGTATTACCCTGCAGAAAGTGTGACCTCATTCTACACGCCCATCTAGAACCCACTTCCTGTTTTGCATCTGCAGCTCTGAAGTGGTGATTCTGTCATCCTTTTGACTCTGAGTTTTCTTGTCCTCTCACTAATTAGGAGCGTATTAATAACTCCTCCGTGCACTCTTAATCATACAAGGTGTCTATAAAGTGACACAACCCAGTGAATACTTACTGATGGTGCTTACATGCCTGCTGTTAGCTCCCAGAACATTCAGGTCTCTTTGTCACCTCACTGACTGAGGTGAGAATGACTTCTAGCACCCAAGATAAGCACATCTCTGTCCAGCTCCTGCTTATGTAGCATATTAGGTGGAGGCCAGGTGCACAGAGGGGCCTATTGTATCTTTCTGCCACTGAGCTTTCTCCTGTCCATCTGGGCCCTTGCAGTGGCTTCTGGCGTTCTCACTTAGTGAGAGGGCTAAATGCTTGATTGAGGAGACCGTGGCTCAGTGACTGTGAGCAAGTCTGCCAGCCTCGGAAGCCTCTAACTTTTCATTTATAAGAAGTTACTTAGAGTAATGTCAGTCTCTACGAAGAGCTGTGTGAAGGCAATGATGTTAGCTCATTACCTTGCTTCACATGGGAGGACATGTGCGCCACACCATTTCTTAGCAAGCTGTTGAGGTATCCTGTTATCAGCCCTCTTGCTTCCTTCCTAGATGAAGTGAGTGGATGAGCTCACAGAATTCATTCTCAGTGCTTATGGAATCAGTATTCTTTTCTTCTAATGAAGCTTGAGCATCCCTAATCTAAAATCTGAAACTTTTTTGAGCACTGACATTCTAGAAGAGAAAAATTCCATACCGTGGAACTTTGTTTCACATATAGAAAATTTTAAACTGTTGTACAAATCACCTTCAGGTAGTGTTTATAAAGTGTATATGAAACAGAAATGAACTGCACAATGAGATAATCCAAGATATCTCATTATTATATGCAGATACTCCAAAATCCAAAATAAAACCCCCAAATCTGAAATACTTATGGTCACAGCTGTTGCAAATATGAATTTTAAGCCTGTATTATAAGCAGTTTTGTTGAGCAAGTTTGAGGTGAAACAGAAAATTTCAAATCCTTGATGTTTTGCTTCATTTGATGACATATGAATGGTCGAGTGGCTTTTCCTGATGTGGATTTTATGTACATGTTAATTCTTTAAAAACACAAGACCTTATGAGTGACAAAAGAGCAAGGCATTGTTTCCTTTTTTAAACTCCGGGTCGTTGGTACAATGTAGATGCGCATATTGATCACGCTCACTGCAGAGAGTTTGTACCTGTACATGGTGTATCTTGGTGCGTCTTTTTTCTCATTCCCCTCCTCTCCCTTCAAGGCCTCTTCCCCTCCTTATTTACACAGCCTTGTTTCCATTTTACCCTTTTTTCTCATTTTTTTTCTCTTCCTTATGCCTTCTCTAAGGAAGCAGTATTTATTAGTTTTTGAAAACCTGTTCAGAAATTTTTTTCTATTTTTACTGCTTTCTCCCCCTTAGGTTTATTTCAGGGCTGTTCCTCTTTGACCCAGTTGGTCTTCTGATACTGCCATTGGTAACCTCAGATTCCAGTTTCCTGACTACCTGAATTCCAGGCCTTTTGATTCTCCCAACCCCTTCATTCCTCCTGATCAGCCAGCTCAGCTGTGATTGTAGCCTGGAATTTCCTCCAGGACACCACGCGGGAGCTCACCACTGGCCACAGCCTCCTGCTCTTTGTCCCACTCAGTTCTTCACTCACTCTACACCTGTTCTTTTGTTCCTTTTAAATCTAAGGAACTGCCATTTTCCATCTATCCCATTTCTCCTGTCCCTCAGTCCTGTCTTTTTCTTGTTGGTTACTGAGGCCTTCATGAGGTCTACCATGCTGTCCTTAGAACCTAGTGCCTCCTAACTTAGTGTTTCATTCACTATTCTGCCTGCCTCCCGGCCCCTCTTTCTGGCTAACAGGCCACCGAAGATCCCTGGAAGAAATCATGTCTTGCTCGAGGCCTAGCCCTAACGTGAGCTGCCTGCCTCTGCTGGCGCTTCAGTGCAACTGAGCAAGTCTTTTTAGTTTTACATCCTTCTTTACTTTGTGATTCATTCCCATGTTTTCCTTTCTGTGCTACTGATCTTGCCTTCCTTTTCACTAAGAAGGCAGACACTGATCACACTGCTTTTCCTGAGCTCCTTTATGCCTCCATCTTTACCCATAATTTTACACATTTCTCTCTCTTCCTGACTCAGTGGTGTGTCCTTGTTCCTTTCTGAATCAGTCTCTTCACTTGGGTGCCATTCATATGCTTCACGGCTCGCATAATTAACGCTGCCCTTCATGCTTCCCCTTCCTGTGAACTCTTCTCCCTTCATCATGTAACTTTACAAAGTCTTCTCTTCACTAGAACTTGCCCTTAGTTACACATTTCTAGGAGAACCATCTCCCCTTCCTACTTCAGCCCTCCCACCCAGTCTGTAGCCCTCTGACCAAGTGGTCTCCTCTCCCACTTTTCTACTGAAACTGGCCTCGCACGTCCACAAGGACCTTTCCTTCATTGTCAAAGAATCCACTTCTCTCCACCACCGTTCTCAGAGTTAATGCCATTTCAGACGAATGAAGAAAGATCATCTCTCCTCTTTGCTCCGTGACATTGTACCTTTTTTTTCCCACTTCTCATCTCTAACTACACCTTTTCAATCTTTTTTTCTCCTTGTCTCTTAAATTTTGAGTTTCCCCTTCTTGGCAAAAATGGTGAAACATATGGGACTCTTTAATGAGTACTTACTATGTGTCAGATGCTGCCTTTTAAAAGGGACTTTGGCCATGTTAACTTTTCTGTAATCTTTATAACAACCATATGAGGTAGTTTTTAAAGTCTTATCTTGGAGACAAAAGTTAATCGTGAGAGAATTTAAGAATGTACCCACACATAACTATTAGTAAATGGAAGAGAAAGAATTTGAATCCCACTCTTATACATGTGCTTTTCCCACTGGATTAACAGAGAACTCAGAGCAGACTTACCTTTGTGTTTTCCACAGTGCCCATCCTAGTGCATCTGTATTTTAAGTCTATATATTTGAGGAGTAAATCCTTTATGTGATCTGTTCCTATGGATTCAGTATTTGTTTCATTTTTTTCCTTAAAGTAAATGGACATAAAATTCTTAAAAAATAAGACATACTTGTTGATTTAAAAATCCTACGATAAAAGCCTGTTATAAAGTGAAAAAAAATCCTCTCCCTCCCTCCCTCCCTCACCACTCCCATTCTCCAGGGGTGGTGACAGCAGTCATTTTTACACCAGTGATGTCCAAGTTTGCAGTTGCAGTCCGCAGGTCCCTATTGAGTTTCACAATCCAGGCTCTGGCTCTTGAGCCCAGATGCTGATTTATAGCTCTTTATATTTGTCCATATCACTGTCTATATTCAGATATTTGAGCCATTTCAAATTCTTCTGGATAGTGACAGATGTGAGACCACTCAGTCAGTCAGCCCACCAATTAATCTTTCATTCCACGCATTGTGTTTACACGTCTGTCCTGCTGGTCCCATACACTTTCATTCTTCACAAGTAAGCTCCTTTTTGTTCTTTTCTCTTTCAGCCCCATTTCCTGTGCCTTATCTCAGTTGTAGTAACATCTTCCCTGTCATCCTTATCTCAACCCTCTTCTTTATGCCCCCCACAAATCAGATGGAAGTCCTTTCAGCGGGGGAAGGTCACCACGGTGTGTTCTCACTGCTGCTGTTGGAATTCAGCCCATGTCCCTCCCTTCTGGCTTGGACAGTTACCCTGGCCTCTCTCTGAATGCCGCTCTGTTGAGACTTAACTTCCTCAAACCTAAATGTTATTGTGGTCTTTCCCTACATGGCTACAAGCACACTTTATCCTGATATAATTTAATTTCTGGCCACCTGCGTTTGTGTACCTCACCCTGATTTTTATCCTTCCACTTGTATTATGCTATATTCTTTGCTCGGAATGCTCACAGCATTCAAGGCACACTACAGTGTTCTTGAAAGCGCCTCCTGAGATGTCACCATTTTTCAAGTCAAGGAGCTTCTTCCCATTCCCTGTGCTCTTCATACTGCTGTGTGTTCTGGGTACGGTATTAGCATTTGCCTTCCTTTAGGATTGTACTTTAGATCTATTACCTCATTAGATTGTAGATTTTTTGGAAAAGACTGTGTTGCAGATATTTTTATGCCGTTAAATTATACTAGTAAGTTCTCAGGCAAATAATGTCCAGATTTTTCCTGAAACTTTGATTTGAGAACCTTAAAATTGATTGAGTCTGTACTTTTCATATTTAGATAATGCTGTTAACAAGCTTATCCCTGAAAACCTCAGTAATCTGTCCAGTGGAAGCCCATGCTTGGTGGTCTGAATAGTTTATGCCAATTACCAGTCAGCCAGAGATCTTTGTGTATCTCTAAAGTTACCTACTTAAGAGGCTCTGGGAGTATATTAAAATTTAGCTTCTAAACAATAGTCTACTGCATAGGAATTCTAAATGCCACAAGGTTTTGTGGCATTTATATGTCAGTATTGAATATTTCTTAAGAACTTTAATACTTATTTACCACTCTCTCTTTACATAAATCTTAATATAAATGTCTCTTCTGTGGTCTTTTTAACTAAACCATTTGAACACAACGTTTTTTAAATGAGTTAAATTTTAATAAAAATAATTTTTTAAAAATGATGTGAGGGTGGCTTGCTGTTTTCATGAGAAGAGAATGGAGGAGAAAAGAGGACACAGACTCTAAAATGGTCAGTGTCAGTTGATAACATGCTAATTTTTAAGGCTCTGTTGACTCTCAGATGGCTTGTTTCTCTCGAATTGTGCTCAGACCAAGGCTTGAGATGAAGGAGCAGAGAAAGGTCTTCTCGTCTCTCTCCAGTGCCCTCCAGTAGCCCACAATGACTCGGTAGGTGAACAGTTTCCTACTGCTCCACCCCTGTGGAATGGAAAAGAAGGAATGTATATCCTTGCTCCTGTCCCACCCCGTTCCCTACCTTCTAACAGTACACATACACCGAAACCAAATATGTAAGGTGACAATTTCATGTGCTTGCAGGACAAGCAGAGCTGTGATTTATTACTCACTGGCAATGTCAGTGTTAAACTGAGATGAGAAGCTCCTAGAGCAGCATAATAACATTTGTGAAACAACACCATGGTATCAAATTGGCAGCTCAGATGTTTATATTTTGGTTGTGTTTGTTTATATGCTGAGTCCAGCCAAATCATTGCTAAACAGAATATCCGCCTTGGGGGTTTGAGGATCTCTTTTTGAAGCATGGTACCACTTTGTCACCATATTTTATTATTAAATATTTTAGGTGAAAATCACTGTTATCATTTTTTGAATAAAATTCCAAGGGGCTGGCTAAGTTATTTGTCTCTCTGAGTTAAAATTTTTGTTTTAAGGGTAGCTCAGCTAACTGAATTGTACCCCCAGAAATATGAAATTCTTTGGGATTCTAGGAAAAGATATTTTCTTGTTCTTTTAGGATTAATCTTTCACTTCTGTGTGGCTCATTTTACTTCCCATCCTCTAGTATTAAAAATTTGCTTTTGGAATTTATTTTGTGTATATTTATTTGATGTAGAAGGAGTATGATTAGGTTGCTTCAGTTTTTCTTGCCTTTTTATTGTTCAGAATTTTTCCAAACTTCCAATTGTGTGTGTGTGTGTGTGTGTGTGTGTGTGTGTGTGTGTGTATTTCTGGCCAAGAATTACTTCTTTAGGCCCTTGGGACTTTTCCTTTGGTCCTGCTGTAAGTTTATCAGAAATTTTATTTATGCCTATAATATGTCTTTTATCTCTAATTCTATGTGTGAAATTCTGCTTGAGCATAGTGGGATTGTTTGGGTATATATTTTCTCTCTGTCCCAGCCAGATTCGTATTAACTGTTTTTTGAAGATGGGTGTGTGTAAGTTTCTATGCCTGTATGAGAGAATGTGTTATGTGTATATATACAGCTTATAGAGTGGTTTCTCAATTATAAAATTTGGAAGAAAGGAAGGAAGAAAATTTCTTAAGAGGACAAAGGAATGTTCTCTTAACTGGGCTAAAATGGAAGTTTGTGTTTTATTTAAAAGACAAATCAGTGAATCTCTCCTCGACTATGTTGCATCAAGGTAAATTTTCCCTTCACTCTGGGCCTTGGACACAGTTTACCTGGATGTCTTCCCAGGAAAGCCCCTGTGTAAAACCCACATTAAAACAAAGTAATCAAAAAACCATTTCATTTCCATAATGCTTGTCTCTTGATCTCTGAAATATACCACAACTCTTGAGGTACATATTTCTAGACTTAACATTACTGAATAAAAGAATTAAAAGTGAACACAAAACTCTCAAATATATATGCCCAAACTGTGATACAAATTGAAGTTAAAAAGTGGACATTCTTTTCTTTAGTAACATAAAGCAGCTTGGGGGAAAAAAAACCAAACTACTCTTTCAGCAGGAAGGAAGTACCAGATTTGGGATATAGGGCTTACTTTTTATTGTCCTAAATTTGGAATTTTATTCAGAATTGAAAGGGAAAAAAAGACTTGTATACTGCTTTCAGTTTTAGAATTCATCCATCTGAGGTTCAGAACTAGAGGCAGTAGTATGGATTTCACCAAGGTAAAGGGGGTGTTTCAGGCTAACTGTGTAGTTTATCAGTCACCATTAGTTTCTGAAACTAAACAAAGAATAAATAACAAGTTACATGTGCACTGTGTGCTATTTCTTGCTCGGGAGGGTGTTGCTAATTTCAGAAAGAGATTTAAGGGATGTGCTGTTTACTCTCACTAGCAAATAAACTTGTAAGAAAATGGAACTGGCATGTCGGCCTCCATTCTTGAAGGCCTCTTTAGTACCATGCAACATGAGATAGGCACGAAGGTGCTGTATATTGTACTTAAAAACCAAGTAATATGAACATTTCTAACCTCAGACCAATGATATCTAAGCCCCAACCTAGTGTTTTTCAGGTTAATAAGGTAATGAAATATGTCAAGCAGAAACATCAGTGAGGACAGCTCTGAGGAGAAACTAGTTGAATAAAAGCACAGTAGCAGAGTCCCTTGAGATAAACCATTGACTCTAGAAAACTACCTCTTTCCTTTAGAATCTTCTGTTTTCCTTGTCTTTATCTTTTAGCAAAAACAAACAAAATGGAGGTGTGAAGACAGGGTGGAGATAAACTTATATATATATATAGAGAGACAGAGACAGAGACAGAGACAGAGACAGAGACAGAGACAGACACTCTGGGCCAATTTCTAAAACGTATTTTTTCCCTTTTTACTGTGTTGTGCTAGAGATTGGACCCAGGACCTTCACACTGAGGTACACCTCCAACACTTTATTTTTCCTTTTGAGGCAAGGTGTTGCTAAAATTCTCAGGCTGGGCTTGGACTTGTGATCCCCTCCTCAGGAGCTGGGATTGTAGGTGTGCACCGCTGCACTGGATGCTAAGCCAATTTGGACTTTGATGGTAAATTGTTTTTCATATTTTCCAACCAAATATCTACGTATGGTAGCAGGTAACTTTCTTTAGTATTGTAGAATCTGCAAGACATAAATAAATAAGCAGTATTGGCAATAAATAAGCAGTATATGGCAATTGTTGTACAGTTGAAATAGTTACGTGGCTATTAGTACCCCATAAAATAAAGTGATAGAGGTTTTTTTTTTGTTTTTGTTTTTATAGTAGACATTTGTTTCAATAATTTTGAAACTGTCAATAATTTTGGTATGTTCTGACATTCAATCACTACAAAGAAAGGTATTTATTCTTCCAAGATACCAGCATTTACTTCATAAAGGAATGAATACTAAATATGAAAGAACAAATTTTGTCCTTTTCAGTTTAGTTCTTGATTTTACTACCTAGTCACCTGTAGCTTTTAAAGAACAGTTTGTATGGGGAATGAACTCTTTGATGGCACGATTTCTAATGTGACTTTTTGGAAATTCTTAAAAATGACATTATCATTGTTTTTGCTTCCTTTTTTTTTTCTTTATTCCTTTGTTCATTATTTTTGTAGCCATTGTCATTTCTCATAACTAACCAGTATTATATAGACTTTATGGGTTAAAGAACAATATCCAGACTTACGAGAAGTCCTCAGATATCTTGTATTTGATTAATATGTCATCATTTAATTAGTTCCCTGTTTCTTTTGTGGTTGCCTTGATTTCTGGTTCTAGTTTTTAAAACAGGGAGTTACATGCCTTTCCTGGTTCACCTCATACTGTCCGTGGTATACCTTACTTTCCCTACCAAAAGGGAGCATTGAATTTGAAATTTGATGCGTTTTACTTTCTTTTCTCCCACTCTGATCCTGTATATATGGTTGCTTTGCAAAACAGTTTTGTGCAAGCAGACATGACTTAACTCCATTGCCTACATAGAGAACTATTCAACTTTACTTTTATGTGTTTTGAATACTGCCTCATGTGAGACTGTGACAGCAATAACGTATGCATGGCCAACCTTATTTTAATAGAGAGAGCGGCTTTTAATTAATAAGTGGATCTCTTTATGTCTGGGGTTTTCGGTTTATTTTGTGGTGCTTTAGAGTTCTTCAATTATGTGGCCTAAAAAGGCTGTGTTAGTGAGGACTAAATCCTTTTAAAAATTTGTTATTTGCATGTTTTCTGTGTGTAACCTCTGCTTTTACATTACTGGCTTAAAACCCAAAAATACAAAAACTCAGCAGTAGAAGTTTTCCCCTAAAGCATTAAAATTTACACTCTAAAATTACAGTATATATTTCTAAGGTCATTAATGCAACCTTCATGGGCTCAGATAGAAGACTAGTCATCATTCATTTGGTCTGTCACACTAGCCTAGCTTGCTTTAGAGAATCTTCATATTGTATTATTTTTCCACTTGACCTGTACTTTTAAGTTACTTAAAAAAAAATCAGTTGGACATATATTAAAGTACTGCTGGGTGTCTTCTTGAGCATTATAAAAGGTGTGCTAGGACTCTATTGGTTGATGTAGTCTTGGGTCATATGCATGGATTTTGATTTAGTTCTATCAAATCTAGAATATCATTATATACCATGGCTTTCCCACCACACTCCCTTCTCAAGGAGTTTGTAGACTACAACAGTAATCCAGAGCCAGACTTAGGCACACTATGACCTCCAATAAAATGAATCCTGGGTAATAATGTGGATGCTGTTATGACTGACAATAAAAATGAATATATCCATGCTCACTTATGTAGGTTTGTGATGTGCTTTTCATAGAAGATAAGAGATACTGGAAGAATATGACATTTTGTGATGCTGAAAAAAATTGTCAGAGTAGGAACACTCCATAGATATGAAATTCTTCATTAAATATTATTAGAAAATATGGGCACTGTGGGTCTCTATGTTTCAGTGTTTAAAAAAATTAAAACAGAATCATGTTTTAGAAGCATTACATGAGAAAAGAGAAGATGTCTCTTTAATGTTCATGGGTGTGGGTGATTTGAATTTTTTGAAATTTTTTTTTTTTTTTTTTCCTTTTCTGATTCCTCGTACAGTTGTCTGCAGGCTCCCTTTGGTCAGATACAAATAAATGGGAGTTTGCTCTTAGAAACACTCCTGAAGCACTGCTGAACGGTTGTCAGTAGATGGCAGTACTGTTCCACTACAGCGTTTTTAAAATCGCTACCACTTAACGTTTCATTCCCAGTCCAATTTTGAAAATGCTTGATTAGCTACATTAAGCAATGTTTGGGTGATTTTTTCTTTTAAATTTATAGAATTGCAGCAACAATCTGAAAGAAAGTCATTATTGGTAGATAACATGGTTATCCTTTCTAATGTAGTCGAACATGGATTGCCACATTAATTTATAAAAGTTATATAAATATGTAAAGTGGTTAACAAGAATGTTAATGATTTCCTATTACTTTGTGTTACTATTTTGTCCCTTAATTGTCCTTACGGTACAACCAGCTCATTATGGTGGACCGTGCAAATGAAAAATGTAATTCTACATTGGTTTTTGATAATTCAGAGTTAGCTAATATTTTCACAATTTTATTTAAGTTGGAGTCCAGATGTTAAAGCTATGTTTGGGAAAGCATGGGTTACTTTCTTACATCAGGTTTATTTTATATCTTTTAGGAAATGTGGAATACTGAAAAAAAGGGCTGATCTTCAGTTTTTTCTTTGCAATCCAGATTATGCTGCAATAAACTCTAGTTTAGACTGAATATAAAACAACAATCTATCACTTAAAATGGAAGCGTACACAGTCAATTGGCAGTTGGTATATTTCTGGATATTTCTTATTTTAAGCTATCTTAGGGAAGATTTCTTACAGGATGTAAAGACCAAATTGTTTGTTTTTTTTTCTTTTTTTAGAGAAACAAAAGCATTGTGTTACCAGTATTCCATTTGAGATATTTTGGTGTAAGATATACTTTGGGCGAAGTCTTCCTTTCCAACTGAATGGAATTTTAAGAAAATTATGTCTTAACTATGTATGTATTTCCATGTCTGTACTGAATTTAAATTGTGAAATTAATCTGGAATTGTAAAATGACTGATTATATACTTAATCTGGCTTTTTAAAACCTCAGAACATTTTAAAAGCAGAAATCTAATGATAATACATATTTTTGTTTTGTATTATCTCTAAAGCCTTAAGCAGGTAGAGTAGAAAGAGAGAGATAAAACATCTGGGTACTGATGAGCAGGGCTGTGCTTCTTATAATTTTATGCTAAACTTGTATGGGTATAAGCTATAATAGTCTTAGCTACTATATGAGTGTGAAATTTGCAACATAAGTCAGAACCTGTGATAACCAGAGCACCTGTGTATAGAATGTATTTCCTAGCTGGTTTTGCTGTTATCTTCACCTCTGGCATGACATGAAAAATGGACTTAAAAGATTAATTTAGTTCTTTGTATGTGTGCATATATGCACACACACACACACACACACACACACACACACACACAGTACAGAAGCAACTGTTACCACTATATAGTAAAATGTGCTGGTGGGAATTTGTTAGCTTATGCTGAATAAGTAAAAAATTGGGACATAACATCCAATGTCTCCTAGCAAGCAGATGACTGTAGTAACAACAGATTCCTAAGATATTTTTAGTTATATTCTTCCATCAGATAATAACAGGCGACAGTATAAGCTAGCCAAAAAGCACATGCATTAAAATTATTTGTAGTACACAGTAGCACGAAACACTCCGTTTAATAAGAACTTCCTATTTCCCTGGGAAGTTTCGATTGCAGAGTGGTGACTAAATAGTGCCTCTGTAAGTCTGCAATTGAAGTGATGCTGTTGAGTAATATATTTTAAAGAGTACCTTGAATTTTTGAGAAAGTAAAATATTTACTGAAAAATTCCTGTCCCAGCTAATTCATAATTCATTTATGCCTTGTTAAATATTTGGGAGAAGTCAAGATTTTTCCTCTTTGATTTGCAGTGGAGATTTCTCAAGCAGTATACCTCTAGGATGAGGGTGAACAAAAAAATGGCTTTGTTTTTATTTTATGTGCAGCCAGACTTGCTCTTATGTTTGTAATATTTAAAGGAGCTCAATAGGAGGCCCTTGATTCTTTGATCTGTTGCTGCCTTGCAGTTTAATGAGAAAAGTTTTTCATATTGTGTGCAATATTGAAAAATTCTGCCAGCTTAGACCAGTGTAATATAGTGTTCGATTTACACCTTGGATCCCTTCTTTTATTCCTTGTCATGAATCCACTCTCCTCCCTCTGCTGAAACAGGTAATTACAAAGGTCCTCAGATCAATTTTTGTAAAGGGGCACCCTGACGGGTACCATGACTGAAGTGTGACATGAGCCTTTTCCAATACAATGGGTGGCCTAACATTCCTCTAGAAGCCCAAGCTCATTAAATATTCGATTCCTTTTTTCCCCCTTCTCCCCCTTCATGCATTTAGCTTGAGTCGCACCAAGTCTGGGGTTTCTTCACTGAAGACTTAGGAAAATTGCTTCGAGTTCTCAGATTGAATTTTTTATGTGTATGACTTCATGATAGCATTAGCATGTGCTTTGATCCATGTGTGAATGGCGCTGGGTCGGCGCTTATTGCCATATCCAGATGGTGTTACAGGGAACAAACAGTTGTGTTTTAGGATTTCTCAATAGACTGTCTAGACTGGCCGTGCAGCAGACAGATACAGCCACCCATCAAATTAGCGTTTGTCAGATTTATGGTAATGGTTCACCAAAGCCTTCCTGTCACTGACATTAAGATTTACGCCTCCAAAGTTATTTTGTCTTCCACAGACTATAACTTGTGATTGCTCAGATTAAAAAAAAAAAAGCTTAAGACAGAAAAGTTTTCTTGAATGTGAGCAGTTTGTGAATGAAAAGAAAAATATAAAAGGAATTAAACAGTGGCTGCAGCTTAGGAGCTGTATTGATTAGAGAAAGGTACCCTGGCCCCCCTGAAATGATAAGAAGGATGTTCTGTTGGGGTTGGTGTCTCCCATTTGCCCTTGTTGGAAAGAAAAACATGTATGTGGGTGACTGTGGCCAGATTTTGCCCTTTCATGTTGTTACTCTGGAGTAATGTGATCTGCTGCCCCAACGTGGTGGGAATAACCTTTTGACAGGCAGTTATGTCCATTCTTGGTAGAAATGTTTTTCCAAGTCTGGCCAGGCTGCCTTTGATCATACCTCCTTCCAATGTGGGAGTCACAGCTACTATGCTATGCAAGAGTCACAGGTTCCTGTGAGGAAAGTGAGAGGCATGAAGGTTTAAAATAAATAAATAAATATGACCCATACCCTCTGCAGTTCTCAATCATTGATGGTGCAGAGCTAGAAGGGTGCAAATTCCCACATGGAGCATACGGGACATTTCAGGTTAAACTTAGCATATGCCTTTTTGCATACATGGGTCAAGAGATGCGTTTTGCACATTTTCATCCAAAGCAATTTGAAGAGTGGGGTTGATCCCATCATGAACATGCTGAAGCATGCTTGAAAAATGTGTTTTCCTATTGGTGTAAATGACAAATGATGAGGAGGCTGGGGGGGTTAATTAAAACGCCGAGACGGCCATGACAGACAATATATAGGGAAATGGGCTTTGCAGAGGTGAAAAGCTGCAGTGTTTTTCAAAGCAAGTTCTTTCATCTGTCTGAGAACTGGCATTTGGGGAAACCCCTGCTAACCCCTCTGGTATGTCAGGATTGAGAAGTGCTGCCTGTAATGTTGCAGGGCAGAATCCGCACGGAATTCTTACTCAAAGCCTTTCTCATCTAGTCCTGCAGCAGTAGCTAAGTGAAGCGGTGTCAGTTACTGAATAAAGCACTCTGTGTTAACGGTGCAGGACTGAAGGCTTCCTGATAACCCGAAGTGGCTCTTATATTGCTGTTTAGTGGTTTTTGCTCCCTCCCTCCCCTATTTCTCTTGCCATACAATTATCATTTGAGAAACAATTATATTGGTCACTTTTTAAAGAATCTCATGTGTTCAAACTGTTGTAACAAAACATGTAATTGACGCTCAAACTAAATCTCAACAAATTATATTTTCTCAAATAATAAACCAGTTAGTGGGTTTTTAGTTTTGTCAAGTTTCAAGTCTTTTATAAGAGTTAAATGCCCTAAATTTTTC
Source organism: Dinomys branickii (assembly GCA_004027595.1). Taxonomy (NCBI): domain Eukaryota; kingdom Metazoa; phylum Chordata; class Mammalia; order Rodentia; family Dinomyidae; genus Dinomys; species Dinomys branickii. Next base: position 25,416 of record PVLD010003584.1, on the reverse strand, counting down.
TGTATTAATTTCTTTGAGTGCTAAGAGTTCACTTAGAGTTTCTAAAAATAAATTCTGACCAATTTATTGGAAAGTTTGATTACCTCTGTAATAAAAAATATGTTTTTCTTCCAAAACGTTTCTCTCTCCCTTTCTGCTACTCGTCTTCTTGTTTTACGTAACTTTCTAAGAGTTACTGATTTTGATTCCCTTTGAAAAACGTTTAAGGAACCTCAATGATCTTTACTGTTTTGATTAATTTTCAGTGCATCGTTAAAAGGATGATCATTTGAAGGAGGTCTCAAAAATACATCCAATTTCTAGGAGTTTATCTTTTGCCAGGCTGGCTTGGGGTTTTGGTAGTGAAGGGGATCATCCTAAGTTAGTGCTGTAGCTAGAGACCGTTACCATTTTGAACTTGAGAACTATTTTAGGTTTGTCCTAAGAAACAGTATAAATTTTACAAGACATATTTACAGTGTTTTTAAAAAGTTAACTACCCTCCTTACGCGTGTGTTTTGTTGGAAATTGGAAGGGTTGAATGGAATGCTAGTCTTTCAGCAGCGTGTAAAAAGCTATTTGAGTAAAATCCCTTTTTCCTTAGTAAGGCTACTTATTCTCTCTGGGATTCCTCCACATTTGTGATTGGAGCTGTACTATTTTTAGAATGCAATTTTGACAGTATGCTTTATGCTGTGTTTGCTTGATCAGATGACATATTTAAAGGAACCATAGGATGTTAGGGCTCCAAGGGGCCTTAGAGGGTGTCTGATTCAACCTCATTTTTCTAGCTGGAGAAACAGAGGCATGAATAGGTTAAGAATTTTGACTCAGGCCACAAACCTGGGTTGTCAGGACTGCCCTTAGGTTTCTCACTCACCCTCCCCACCATTAAGTCACTACTTTTAGACAACTGGTGACAGATAACACACACATAGTTGGTAGTTCCTCCCCTAACTAAACATGCTTAACTTTTCTCCATCTCTATCTGACTGAATTATTGAAAAATTAAGAAAGCACATTTCTTTTTTTTTTGAGCAAATTATACTAGCAGAGAAAGTACAAAAGTACAAAGCCCAATCTGACAAACACTTTTAACTGTATAATCCAGTGGCCATTTTATGCCTTCTCACTAAAATAACCTTTGTTTCCAGGCTTCAGTTGTCCAGCACCAGGCAAACCGGAGCCACTTACATTTCTCGGTTGTGTCCCAGTATCACCAAGAGCAATATGTGCCTGTATTTCTTGGTTTTGACCAGTGATCTTGTTGGGGTTGGGGACTGGTTCTACTGAAGTGTTTTGAGGAAAGCTTTTGCTTTTCTGTAAAAAGGAGCAGATGTGCTGGCTCAGCCTTCTTTCCTCACCTTTGTGTTCTTCTCTCTTTAACACGTATATAACATCTGGAGGTACTATCGATATGTACTGTTCATACTACCTTGGGGAAAAGACACGCTCGTTTTTAAATTGTTCTAATTTATTTAAACTAAGGCTTGCCATTTTCATTAAATCAATAGTTGGCAAATTATGACCCATGGGCTATTTGCCTCTTTGTGTAAATAAAGCGTTATTGGAATATAGCTATGCCAACGTGTCATGTAGTGACCATGGCTACCTTCACGCCAGGATAGACTTGGGTAATTTCTCCAGAGACTAGTTGGCTTACAAATCTAAAATATTTACTCTTTGGTCCTTTAAGTTTGGTGACACCTATTTTAAAGTGTCATAAATTGAATTCTCTGTTACTTGCAGCTGAACAGATTCCTAATGGAATCAACCAGTAACCCAGATTCCTTAACACATCTATGATGTCATATTTTACTCAGATTGCTTTTAACAGTTACAGGTCTGTTCCAGCTGAATATATTTTTCATTTTAAGCTTTGTTCATTCTGCTTTATTTCCTTCCCAAAGTTTTCGATTATAATTCTTTTTTCCCCAGAAGTAAGAAGAGAATGTAACAATGCTACATGAAACTAATTTTCAGCTTTTTAATATTCCAGTCTTACAAATATCCCAAGGATTGCTTTCTGGAGTATAGGTTGGGAAAATCATCAGGGCTTTCAATCAGAGAACAGGGTCTGAGAGACCTTACAATCCTAAGTGAGGTAACAGTTCTCCAGTCCTTGTATTATGCTTCCTTTCTCTCCCTACTTCCCCTACAAATCTGATGCTGACCTGCTGGGACCAGGAGAAGAGCTGCAGAAGCACCCCCTCTGTTGACAATGTTTAATACTTTGTGCGTTCCACACAGATCACTAACCTGATACAGGAATGTAAACTGGAGATAGTCTGATTCAGTAATAGCTATAATTATACAGTCTTATCTTTTGAACACTAAAGAAAATCCTACTTTAATTTTCATCTGAGGATATAACATCCCTTTATGTGTGATTACAAAGATAAACAAAAACTATTGTTAAAAATGTGAGTATTTTCATTTTGGTTCCTAGGAAGAGGCAGATTTTGTAAGGCGTTATTGCAAAGGATAACTAGATTGATTTCTAAGAGAATCTGAATTAACCATGAGTACTTTGCCAATTTAATTTTTCTGTGCCCAATTTTGCGTCCTACAAGGGGAAGTGATTGGACTATATGGTATTTATGGTCTCTTCCAATTCTAGGATTTTTTTACCTATGAAAAAAGGCTAGAAACCACTTGTTGATTACTTAGTTCAAACAACAGCATGAACAACACAATGACAAAACGTCCTTTGGAAAATCAAGGTATTTTAGTCCTTTACTGCCCTTTTAATGTTTAAGGCCTCAGAGGGCTTGCCATATACTGTACTGGTAGCCTTCTTTGTTAGACAGATTTTCTGCAGAGGGAGTTTTGTGGGTGAATTTTAGTTGTGTAAAGACAATGTATAGTGCTGTATCTTGATAATCAAATATATTTCACAATATGTGATCATTTTGTTGAAATAACATGTTGATTGCCTTTAATCCATTATCTGGAATTACAGATTTCTAAGGAAATATTACAGTTAATTGGAAACTAAGAGTAGATTTTAATAAAAGCAGATACTACCAGTATGCTACTTTTAGTAAAATTCTTTTGCATGCTTAATATATTATAGCTTGTGAAAGAAAGAATTTTGATCTGACTGGAGAATTTTGTAATAATGATGCCTATATTACAGAATTTTATTGTGTATTTTGAAATGGATACATTCAGACACTTCTTGCTTCATTATACTTAGTTAATAACAAAATAAGATTTTTTGGTAAATTGTACTTATTATACCTTTGTTCTTTGCCAGATATTAAGATACAAAGAATAAATTGTTTCTATCACTTATTTTTTTTTTTTCACTTTTTAAAGAACTATCTCTTCAGCTATTTTGAAGATATATTCTTGTTAATACTCTATAGTCCTGTGGCACACTATATATTTTTCAAATTTTGAAGAGAAAATTGTGATGTAAGAAAAAGATAGCTGCCTTGTATCTTTGAGGGAGAAGGTAGATTACGAATAAGTAACAGATAAAAAATGAGAGAGGCTGCCAGTTTCAGAGTGTGGAAGAATATTGACTTTGTGAATAACTTCACAAGTTAGCCTTTCATACAGCATGTCTGGCCAATGTCTAGGTACTAAAAATTGCCTGAGGTGAATGATTTTTTTCATTAAATGTGGTTTCAAGTAAAGATGACCTCAAAATAGTCATTTAAAAAGATTGACATAGACTATACTATACAGGCATACATATTTCTCTGGTATTAATATAGGGGATGTAGAAGGGAATATTGATTTCTATTCTATTTCTTACTTTTTTTATTCAGTTTTTGTTTTTAACAGGATTATACAGTATATCAGCATATGTTTAAATGGACAGAAATTTTAGAGAGCATACTATGAAAACCAGCAATATCTTCCTTCCCTTTTCTAATTCTACCTATTTAACCTCTTTTTAAAATTTATTTCCACTATTCCAGTTAATACATTTAAATGGCTAGATGGCTTCTTCCCATTTATTTTCAACTTTAGACATTATCCCCTGGCTTTCTATTTTGAAAGATGAGGACTTAATCCCTCCCCCGAAACCAATTGTAATACACATCTTTACCTCCTGCCATCCTCCACCCCTAACCCGCGCAATGGTTATGGTTATTCTTATTCTGTTTTTATAAGTGTGCCATATATTATGATTATTTTTTGTTTTTGTTGAGTCTTGTTTTCCCTAGAGTCAATTATTCATGTTTTGTCATTTACTCAGTTTGCTATGCCCTCATTAATTCATTCCTCTGTTGCTCTCCCCCAAGTTGTATAAATCTCTTCATAATTTCAAATAGGCATGCTAGTAAATTCTGTCAGATTCATCTTCTTGTTGACCTTTCTCCCAGAGCTTTTGATCTGTTTATGTCTGGACTGGTTGCTGTCCAGGCCTCCTGCATGGCTAACATCTTTGGGGGGCCCCTGAATTTACTATGTTGGGGAATCTCTTCTGTGAGGTCTGCTGGCTTCTGTGCTTACTGTTTCCTAGCTTACTCCAAGTCTCGAGTGCATTAGAGATCAATTTTTTTGAGACTTTCCTTATGAGGCTCATGATTGATAGTTTAGTTTGTGTGGAATTTTTGGTTGGAAATAATTTCCTCACAATTTCAAAAGCATTATGCCATTTGTCTTAAGCTTTTAATGTTGCCATCCAGAGGAACTGTTTTATTTTGATCTTTAACCCTTTCTGTGTCTGAAGTTTTTTTGTGGTGGCGATTTTGTTTGTTGGTTGGTTTTTAATCTTGTTTGGCAACTCTGTCTTCTGAAATTTCATGGTGTGCTTTGGTATATGACTATTTTCATAGCTAAATGTGCTAGACCTTTACAATTTGAAGATTCAAATCTTTAAGTTTTATAAAATTTTCTTGAATTTTTCACCCTTTTCTGTTGATTCTCCTAGAGTGATAATCTAATTTTTATGACTTTCATCTTTTCTTTTTCATCTCCATTCTGTTTTGTGGGAGATTTTCTTCGAATTTATCTGCTCTTTTGTTGAGTTTCATATTTCTGCTCCCCCTTGCCCTACTTCAAAAGTGTTTTTTGGGGTATTGTTGCTTTTTTTTAGTGGGCACAATATCTTTGAAGTTAGACTTATAAAATATATGGGCCGGGCGTGGTGGTGCATGTCTGTAATCCTAGCCTTGGAGAGGCTGAGGCAGGAAGGTCACTGCAAATTTGAGGCCAAACTGAGCTACGAAGTGAGTTCAGGACCAGCCTGAACTGCATAGTGGAACACTGTCTCAAAAAGACAAAAAAAGTATATATATGTTTTCATCTCATTGTATAACTGTTTATCCCAAGTTGTTTTTAAAAGTGGGCCATGTGCAAGTAATTCAGAGTTCTGTGCACAGGGGTGAGATTTATCTGCTATCGGTTTTACTCAGTGAGTAACTTGGCTGTTTTGTTCAGGAGGTCCCCCTAATTGTACCTTCAGATTTTCTATTTTGAGCTGGTCAGAATCTTTCAAGCTCCCATGTAGCCCTCGGTTCCCTAAATGCAAGTGGAACAAGTACTTTGGGACTTCAGTGTTGACTATGTAAAGGCTTCGCTTAAATCTTGTTTTCCCTCCTGTTCTCTGTCCTGGGGGGTCTTCAGTTTAAAGACCCCATTTTCCTTCTCTTTTGGGGGTGATGGTGGGCCATGCAGGGCAGGTTGCCCAGCTGTATGAAATGAGAGAGGACTTACAACTCAGAAGTCTTTCTTTAAGAGCCTTGAACCCGCCCTCTTGCTTTTCGCCCCACCTTCATCTCCGTTAGCGAGGCAGCTTGGCTCCACCCCATCCTGAGCTGGGGAGTTCTGTGGGGGAAGTTGCTGTGGCTTATCATTCCCACCTGGCTTGTTTGGATTCAGTTTCTTATGTTCTGCTGGGTCAGTTATTGTTTATTCTTTTTCATTCTAATTGACAAAATATTATAACCATTTTTGATGTCCAAGTATCTTTGTGTTTTAAAAATCATTTTAGTGTAGTCGCAAGAGAAGGTGGAACTAAATGACAGTGTTCAACCTGTTCAGCGTTAATCAGAAGTGCTTCCTCATTTTTATAATTATAGATTATCTTCTCAAATAGGCAGTCTGGCCTGCAAAGATATGTGCTGTGTGAGCAATTTCACAGAACAAAACTAAATAGAGACATGCACTGTCTATTGGTTAGATACTTGTGCTTTCATATTTTTAAAAAGAGACAACACTGGGGATGAAGTAAAGTGTCTGTTTTATAAGGATTTTAAGAGTAGCTGCACTCTGCTTACTCTCACTCTCCCTGTGCATTGCAGAGGGACACAATGAAGGAAGCACAGGAGTTGGGAGAGTGCATTTGTATTAGTGGCCTTAGATTCCCTTCTGTGTAGTTCATTCTTAGCATGTAGTGTGTGTACCTTTGTACGAGCAGTCATGTTCTCTCTCTGAGGAGCAAAGGTACTCCCAACAGAGGCCTAGAGAGGGGAGCCGACTTGTGTGTGGAGCTTCCTTTCCACAGCGGAAAGCTGTGGGCCTTATGGGACTAGATGAGCCTTTCCGATTCCAACTGTCAAATTTGGAAATTTTATTAAACTTTTTAATGGTTTATTTTTCCAGATGTGAGGTTTGGACACTCACTATTGTTATTCTTTTGCATTGGAGGTCTTACATAACAGGTATTCCAGCTTATACTCTTGGGCCATCAGAAGACTTTTAGTTTAGGTGTGGCCATTTGTCTGGCTCCCTTTACCGTTTCTCACGTTTGCAGTCTCTCCTCCAATGGCTGCTGCTTATCTGTACTGGCTTCTTCAATAAGTCAATTTCTTTTCCTCCTCAAGGCATATACAGTTATATTCCTTCCCTCTGGAACATTGTTCTTCTATGTCTGGCTAACTCCTCCTTTAGGATGTTCCCACCCTCAGGCTTTTCTTTTAAATTGAGTTACCATCTTTAACCTTTCTCCCCCAACCTTCTGAAGGTAACAGACATATAATCTCTTAAACTTATTATAAGCACCATGTGAATTTCATACCTCGTTAATATTTGAGTTCCCTTTTAGACTGTACTTTCCACTGGGGCAGAGAGGATATCTTTGATGTTCACTGTGTCAAACTCTTGACACTGGTAAGCACTCAGTCAGTATTGATTGAATGAATGGAGAGTACCAAGTCACAAAGTTGGTCCTAAAGGCACTCATATAGGCTGCGTACTTTAGAGAAGCCCTGATTATTTGAAGCACTGAAATCAGTTCTTGATCCCTGTCTTACAAATGCATATAAATTATATAACTGTTGGAATTAAACAGATTTAGACCTTGGGCAGGATCATTGTAAGTAAAATTTTGATGTTTATTACTCTAGTTTGTTTTGTTGTTGTTTGACAAAATATCTGAGAACATCAATTTAATGAAGGAAAAGCTTACTTTGGCTCATGGTTTCCAGATTTTTTGATGATGGTCACTTGGCTGCATTATTTTGGGGCCTACAGAGAGACAGGACAGAATGGTGGGGATGTGGGGTAGAGCGGAGCTGCTCACTTCATGGTGCACGGGAAAGAAAGAGAGGGCGAGAAGGACCAAGGTCCCAGTGTCCACTCTGTGGCGTGCCTTTTGTCACCTACCTTTTTTCCAGCAGGCTTCACCTCTGAATAGTACACTAGGCTAGCAACCAAGCCTTCTTGCACATGGCCTTTGGAGGACATTTAGAATCTAAACTGCAATACTTCTCCAGGTCGCTTAATTTGACACCAGTCTAAATTAGCGAAAGAAAAAGTACAAAAAGAGTGGCGGTGGAGAGGGAGGGCCAAGCCAAAGGAAGGATAAAGATACAAGCAAAGGAAACAGCTAGTCTGTTCCAGTGGATGTAGATAATAGAGACAATTTAGCCACCTTCTCAGCCCTCAGAAAATTACGAAGTTGAGAAGAGGAAAAGAAGGACAATACTGGTTGGTCCTCAAGTAACTTTAGTCACCGTTTCTGGAGGCATCTTTGTTATTACTCACGCCTATACCAGAAGTTCCTGGTTTTCATGTATTTAGTTCTCAGGAAAACTTTGGTATTTAACAATTACTTAAATATGGTTGTATGCAAATAAAGTTATTGATCTATTCATCATATACCAGACAGCAGGTTTCATTTTCTGAATAGGTTTCAGATATAATATTTGAGTGGCATAACCCTCAGATCCCGGAGGATTATACTCTAACAGTTGAAGATCTGCTGTTCAGAAGTTGTCAGATGGGCCAGCCAATAATGACCAGTGTCAGTTCTAGGGCATTGGTATTTTAGGAGTCCAGTTCAGTCCCTAAATGTTTTTCTCTTTGGAAAAAATGAGGTAGCATATGTTTTATCCTCTCTGGATCTTCCCTAAGAAGTAATATAGTGAACTGTTTGTTATCATTTACTTTATTATGTTTTGAAAGCACATGTGGGGAACTTAGCCAAGCATGAATGGCTAGACTGGACAGAAGTGCATAGGCTTTATGAGGAATGAATGGTTAAAATGCAGGGCAGAAGCACACAAATAATTCAACTGTGGGGCAAAAAGCACACAGGCTCTGTAAGAATGAAGAAGTTTAGACTAGTGAAGCATGTTGTGTCCGGCCATTGTCCTTCCCCTTTCCCAAAGAAAAGCTGCTTGGCTTTGAGACAGCTCCTCACTCGCTTTTCTCCTGTGTTTTTCTCTTACACTGGTATTCTAAGTAAAAGCCAGAGAGTTCTTGGCTTGGTGGCTTTTTCTTCTCCACAGTCTCCCTACTGGCACTCTCAGTTTAGAATAGCCCCTCTGGGCCTCTCAGTGACTGAACTGAGTTTCCAAGTCATCTTTTTCATCCTCTACCCTGCATGAGGTTGCTCACTGAGACAGGTAGATTAGATCTGTGTTCAATCCCCAATCTTGTTGGCGGTATAATCTTGGGTGAGTGACTTCTCTGAACCCCAATTTCCTTTACAGTCAAGGAGCCTAATTAATCCTTGCAGGGGAACTGTGAGAATTGAATGCAATAATTCTTCCAAGGTGCTTGCAAGGCACTTCACCCAGAGATGCGGCTTCCACACCATAGCAGTTCTGATTTTGAAGAGTATGCAACTAGAAGCGTACTGGGATTGGTAATAAAAATGATTTTTAGTGAGTACATTTCTCCATAGTATTCCATAAAAAATAACATAAGTTGCATATATTCTTAGAGTTTTGTATGTGAAATAATGTTTTTTTCTTTTTGCTCTAAACAGACAGAATGTTGAGAATGCTTTAAGTATGGCCATTGAGTCACAGTACTATGGAGGACTTTTATGTTTTAAATCTCTTGAACTTTTTATGTCTGCACTGAAATGTAAACAGGTAGAGGAAAAATACAAAAGTTGACTTAAAATTTTATTGTCATTATCAAAAATTCAGAGTGTGTTACCTTTAGTTTCTAGAGAGAACACTACACTAATTTGTCAGGGTTTGAAGAAAGAAGGCTGCAGTCTGGAGTTGGCTTAATTGCAAAGAGGATAATGGAAATTCATATTTAGGTCCTGTAGGTTTTGATGAGCAATTCACAAGGTACATCTGCCAAAAGCCTTAGGTCACTTATGACAGTTTTAGGTTCTCAGAAGTGTGGAGAGAGAAAGAAAAGTGAAAGGCCTAATTCCTGCAAACATGGGCAGTACAGAGTTCCTGTAAGTCTCCTGTGGGAATTACTTCCAATACAGCAGAGCCTGGCATCCATAAGAGTTGTATATGATTTTTCATCATAAGTGTTTATGGCTGTGAGTAGAGAACTTAGGTCTTTACTTTTGTTTCCTTTTCACTTTCTCTGTTGCTTAATACAGTTATCATAATAAGACATTTTGTAGTTTGGTTAATGTTTTAGAAACACAGAGGTTGGTTTCTCTCTCACAATGAAAATTGAATGCAATTTAACAGAAAAACTTTAGTATTTAACAGTTACTTAAATAAGGTAGTACGCAAATAAAATTGTTGATCTATTAATCATATACATGACACATCACTCAGCTTTCAAAAGTTGTTTAGAACAGTGCCTTCTAGGTTTTTGGATTTTCCAAAACCTGTAATATTAAAAACAAAACACTAAAGATGGGGAGTAGGGTATTATTTTGCCGTAAGGACATTAGAAAACCAACACTCATGGACTTTCACTAAATTTATTATCTCTTAACACCCTGCCCCACAGGAAGACTATATTCATTGAATAAATAGGCCCATTTAAATTGAATAAAGGTAGTTTGATGGGGGTGAGGAAGCTACATTCTTCCTGTTTTTTTCTCAGTTCAATATGAATTACTGAAAACTTCACTGAGCAGCAGTTCTGAGAAACATTCATTTGTATATCAAATGGTTGGTGGTGTCAAACACACATTAAAAATACCAACATGATTAAGTCTGTGTTACTGAGAGGAGGTAGAGGTTTGTGTGCATATAACTTGGAGATCACCAAAAACTGTAATGTTGTGTAATTAACTATCTCACTGATTAGATATTTGCTCATATTTTCACAGCCTTATTATATCAGGAAATAGAAATCAGATGGTATGCAACTTGTGCTGTTCGAAAAGAAATCACGTGGTTTGGGTAGACGTCTGGAATCTGTTCTAATAGACAAGAAAGGGGAGTTTTGATGCTAGGCAATACTTCGAAAAAAAGTCCATATTCTTGATCATGATCTATATTTGAGATTAATGGTAAAATAACTAGAAGAAGTTAAATGTTACTTACTGCATTTGTTTTTCTAATATATTGAAACCTTTTGTACCTGATTGATTAGAGACAAATGCATTTTCTGTGGGTTGATATTGAGGGTAATATGTGTCCTTTAAAGTTTGTACCAACAAATGTGTGCACATATATTTATAACAGACAGCAAGAGGGAGGGAGAGGGAAAAAAATCAGTAAGGTGTCCGGGGGTGGTGGCGCACACCTGTAATCCTAGCATTCAGGAAGCTGAGGCAGAAGGATTGCCATGAGTTTGAGGCCAGCCTGACATATCAAGACCCTGTCTCAAAAAAACAAAAAATCAAAAGGGTGAAGGAGGCAGTTGCTGTGGCTCAGGAGAGTAAGAGAGGAGGTCAGGTGGCAAAGAAAAACCTGTGGTTATTTTAGAGATGGTCGGGCAAAGTGTTTCCATAGGAATTGAATATCCGTGGAAAATAGAGAACCCTCAGAAACCATGGCAGAGGCTGGGGAATTGCCACACTAACTTTTCTTATCCTTGTTATAGAAAACTAATTCTCTAGGACTTCTGGTATTTTGTTTTTACAATCAGAAATAGCATTTTGACTTGTTGTTTTTGATTTCAGGAGAAGGTGAATTACAGATATTAATTTGACTGTAGAACACCTTAAAAATAGGGGTAAAAAGGAAAAACTATAACACTTTCCTTGCCATATGCTTTCAAGGTTGTCACATATAAAATGGCATTTTTTATTATAATTTTTAAAAGTGAGGTAGGTCGTTGTTTTTCAGCACCCTATTTATTTTAGTGCTATTGTAGTACTACATAATTTTACTGCTATAACATATTGCCCCATTCTTTGTGGTTTATAACAACATACATTTATTATGGTTTGGAGGTCAAAAGTCCAGAATAGACCCCCTCAGGAAAAGCTACGGTGTCAGCGAGGCTGCATTCCTTTCTAGAGGCTCTGAGGGAGAATGCACTGTCTGGACTTTCCCCAGATTCTAGGGACTGCCTGGGTCCCTTGGCTGTTAGTCTCTTATCTCAGAGCCAGCAGTGACCAGTCATTCTCACAGCGCCATTTGTTCCGTTCTGACTCCTTTGTTTCCCTCTTCCCTGCGGAAGGATTTTGTGAGTACACTGGGCCCACCCAGGATAATCTTTCCTAATTCAGGTAATTAGCCACCTTAATTTCTTCCTTAGCATGGACAGAGTCACAGGGGTGTCTCACACATACATAGTTTTTCCGTCTCTATTCTTCTCAGTTATAGGAGGATGCTCCTTTGACGTACTTGCCTAAAAATAAGCTGAACCCTGAAACTTTTAAAGGGACGGAAATCATTAAACTCAGGCTAGAGATCTTATTTGTACAGCTTTTAAAACATAAAATTTCTAATTTTCTACTATACCTTCTAACTAGTACTCATTGTTTGGGTTTTGAGAGAATTTCTTCCTTTGACTGTTTATCAGTTTAGAGTTTGCTCACTTGCTTTTTATCTATATGTTATTTTAAATTTCTGATTTGAAGTTTTCTAAGTTTTCAGTTTCTAAATTTAGGAGATCAGGGACATGGTCTGTTGTGATTGAGGTTGCCTGTTAAAGAAAAATTATTCACTGGTAACTTGTTAACGCACAGTAAGGAAGACTTTATTCAGCACCACCATAGTAGGTATAGGGATGACTGCGATGGTGACTTAAAGTGGGCAGGTAATAAAAGATTGGCCTTACTTCTAGGCAGGTGCTTGTGCCACTGAGTTATATTCCCAGCCAGGCCTTAATTCCAAATATAACAAGAAGTGGGAATTTGTAGACAGGGAGCATTGTGGGGATCAATCATTGTGGAATAGACAATTATTAAGAGGAAAAAAGAGGGCTTAGGAGGATTTTGGCTAAACTGTCCTAATACGATTCTTGTTGAAGACAGGTCAGATAATTAGACATATCCAAGGGAATGGTGGCAGTTTAGGAATCAGATCAGATATGAAGGCTGATCAGTTATCAAGGGTGGAGGAGTTCTTGCTACAATGTCCTAACCTCTTTGTTAAAATTGAATTTTACAAGAATGTGTACATATGGGCCTAGTGGAAGGTTCAGCAACCTGACTAAATGTTGGCTAAGCAGGGAGTCTTGTCATACTCTGAAAGTCCAGTGCTGGTTCTTTGCCTGGCAGTGTGTTGAGTTGGGAGCTGGTGAGATACAGGGTGAAGGGTCTAGGAAGGAGGGAAGGGAATCCGTCTATGAAAGAAATGCAGAGAGATTCACAGTAGAGAAGACTAAAGTCATGGAGAATACAATGTCCAGGTATTTGCTCTAGTAAGCCATAGATATGGAGTAGGGTGAACCAAGGCAAGCTATTAAGACAATGAGCATCATTCGGCTTTTTTCCCCTAACCCGCTGTGCTGTGGGCAACTAGATGGAGAGAGGAACTGTAGTTGTTACGTATACCATAATCATCCATCTGAGCTGCAAAAAACCTGGCAAAGCTAAATCTGATTGCTTGGAAAAGCCAGAATTTCATTGTTTTAATATGAAATGTTCAAATAAAACAAGGCTTTGTGGTTCATTTTCCTGAATTATCTGTAAGCGCATAGGGTGGGATAAAACTGTAAGAGAGGGAGGAATAAAGTTTGTCAACATTTGAAGTGCTTATTGCTAAGAGAAAATATATTTTATTTGCTGCCTAAGTCAAGGTTTCTTTGTATTTTCTTTCAGTTAATTCCATGACTGTGAGGATAGTATAATAATGACCTCTGCTTAACCCTAGTACAGGTAACTCCTTTAGAGAGTTGGTTTAAAATTAAACTAATAGTTTTTGAGAGAGGATCCCTCCCGCCTCCTTTGTGTAATTTTGAGTGCCCTCAATTGGACTGCAAACACTTGTTTCTTGGCCCATTTCTTAATGCAAGTCATGGCATAAATTTTTCCTTCTCTAGAGTTTTCATGCCTTGGCTGCCTCTCAAAGCTCGAGGTAAGCAAATTTGGCTGCTGTGCGTCTATGAGGGCTTGTCATTCTGATACACCATTATGTTCTGTGTTTTTTAAAGCCTTTTAAAATAGCTGAATGTTTTAAATAAGTGAATGAGCTGCTGTTGTTTGGACTTGCAAACCTCCCCCACCCCTTGCAGAGGCACTGACTGACTCTTGTTGGTGCAAAACATCCAGACCGTTTTAATGTATGCACTAGACAAATTGCTTGTAAGAAACGTAGGCAGGTAAAAGGATTAGTTTTGATTATGTTCTGAGCTAGTGTGATCATGAAGGAGGAGCAGCCCCTCTGGCTCAGGTGTTTTTCTGTGACACTGGCCTTAAGAAATTTACCCAAAAGTTACGTTAAATGAACAGTCATTTAAAGTTCTTTCCTTGGCCTTGGTGAGATGATTTTCATTACCTGGAGAACAACGCCAGGCAAATTCTTGCTTTTTTTTTTTTAAACAAAGAATTGCCCAACTACGGTTTCCTGTCTTTTCTATTCTGTCTTATAATCTAATTCTAATGTTTCTGTCAGCAAATTTTCCTGTGGATCTTTTGAAATGAGCCAAAGGTGGGCTCCAGTGGAATTGCTCCGTATATATTAAAATGTACAGAGGTAAGAATGAGTTAGTTACCACAACAGGGAAGCCACTGAGGGCCTCCAGTGAATGGTCTGTCCTTTTTTTACATTTTTTTATTTTATACCCTAATAACTGTACTGTAGGATACAGACCAAGTTCAGTCAGTGGGAATTTGGGTGGGATGAGGTCCCTATCTGACCATTTTCAAGTTTTGTTTCCTTTCCCTTTTGTTAAAGAAATTTTAGGGGGACCCCCCCACCCCCGCCACAAGTTTTAAAATAAATACTTATTGAAAAGATCTGGGCCGGTGCTGTGGTTATCAACTATTTCATTTTTATTTCTTTATGCTATTGATTTCTTTATGTTATGTTGTTTATTTCTTTATGTTGTAGTCTAGTTGGAATTTCACTATGATTTTAAAAGAATTTTAAGGGCTGGGGATATAGCTCAGTGGAATAAGCGCTTGCTGACCTGAGTTTGATCCCCAGTACCGCAAAAAAAAAAAAAAAAAAAATTGGAAATTTCCATTCCTTAAGATTTAAAAGAATTTTAACTACTTTTCCTTTATAATTCAAACTATATAATTTTAGCAACTGAAGCTTGTTTATCACATTAACGGGTACAAGCCTAAAAGAAAAGTACGCTCAAAAGATATTTTAATTTTTGTACTTTCTTTTTGTACTGAGGATTAAACCCAGGGCCATCACACTGAGCTATATCTCCAGGCTACCCCACCCCTTTTTGAGATAGATTTGCTAAATCACTCATTTGCCCAGAGTCGATAAGTGGCCTGGCCTCCCAGAGTACTGGGATAACAGGTGTGTACCACCCTCCCCAGATGGTCTGAGCACTGTACTCTTTCACTTCTTACTGTCAAAGATTTCCTTTAAGAAGGAGTTACGAAAATGTCCCCTTGTTTTAACGAATTCAAATTTTAAAGATTTAAATGCTTTTAAATTCAACGATGATGGGTTCTAGTCTAAGTTAGGTAGAGAATAAGGAACTGAGTTCTGGTAAATGTACACAGCAGTTCCATCTTACCTAGTTGTGTTTTCTGGAGTCTGAGCTACCTACTATTTACCTGCTATAAACTACAGTCTGAAAATATTACATGGAAAATTTAGAAAGAAATAATTCTTAAGTTTTTAAATTGGAAGCCATTCTGAGCAGCATGGTATAAAACTTATGTGTGATCCAACTTTGTCCCAATCAGAACATGAATCATCACCTTATCCAGCATATCCAGGTTGTATATGGTACCCACCCCACAGTCACTTTGTAGTCACTTGATTATTGGGTCAACTGTCCTAGTACAATAGTGTTTGTATTCATGTTGTCTTACTTTACTTAATAATGAACTGAAAACACAAGAATGGTGATGCTAGCAATTGTGTTACATTACATTGATATAGTTTTCTGTTTTGTTAGGTTATTTTTAATCTCTTCCTGGGTCTAACTTATAAATTAAGCCTTAACATAGGTGTGTATACATAGGAGAGAACAGCATATAAAGGGTACAGTATGATGTATGCTTTCAGGCATCCACACAGGGCCTTAGAACTTAATTCCTTTGCATGAGAGTTGACTACTGTGTGTATTTTAACTTTAATAAAGTTGTACAATATACTCTTGATATTTTGGGCCATTATGATTAGCCATATAACTCAAAATCTGCCACAGTTTTTTAATGTATTTGCTTTTTTTTTTTGACAGGCTATTACATGATATAAAGTACAGACTTCATCATTTTGAGCAGTAAAGCGAAGTGTAACGTGTAGCTGGAGGCAGTTCTCAAGGGAGCAGATTCATTTCGGTGATCTCTGAGGGAACAAGGGTTACTGAGATTCGTTGCAAAATGACTTTTTGTTCTTGCTGCTAAAAGATGTTAAAACAGCTTGGACTCTGCTATTACATTATAATCTAATGTTTTAAAGTAAAAGGTAAAACAAAGAGAACATCATTATTAAAGGAAGAGTTATTAAAAGAAGCACAGTTCTTTCAAATCTTAAAGAACTATAATGAACTTATATTTCCTGCAACTATAAGCCTACCACCTGGAACAGATATTTTTACTGTTTCAGAACAAATATGTGCTCTGCAATGTATTCCTTACATTTAAATTTTTCACTCGTAATTGTAAAATTAATATACATGAAACATAAGCCTGATAATTTTGATTTTTCTTTACTCATTCCTTAATCAAAAGAGGTTTATTATAGGTAACAAAAAAAACCTCTAAGCTAAGTATGTTTACATGCAGTTTCATATTTTAATAAAAAATAATAAAGAAATAGCATCAAATGTGTAAATACCAACAACTTGAATAGCAACCACAAATTGGTATTTTCTGTTCTAACCGCAACAGAAACTTTAATAAGTAGCATGGGATACTAATAAGTACATACTTACTCCTTTATTGCAAGGTATTATTCCAGGCATTTTATAATTAATTCAATCTTGACAACGTCTGCTTAAATACTGTCATTGAGATGAGATGAGGATCAGAGAACTTTGGTGGCTCAGCTAGTAAGTGATAGACTGGGGTCAGACCCAGAGGTCTTAACTCTAGGATTTATGTTTTTGCTTTCAAATAGTCGGAAGAGCTGTAACCCATATTTTTCTGTCTGCTATCAAGCAGAGATATATATGTATTAGGATATGCGTAAAACAGTTGAAAAATCAAGCTCCGATCATCTCAATGAGATTGTAATACAAGGGGTCTTCTTTGGCACATTTTTGGTGGATTGAATTATGAGTATAACCATTGCTGTAGATAGTGGAAGAAAGTAGAAGAAAAAAATCAAAGTAAGTATATATCTGTATTTACTTTTAATTTGGATTAGAACGTGTCCAAACATATCACGGACTTTCAGATTAATAGAAATAGCAAATTATTTCTTTAATCTCTTAAATGATGATGGCCTGCAGTTGTTTTTGTAACTGTTAAAACCATCATCATGCCTTAAGTCCATTTAAAATTCTGTGTTAACCTTTGCTTCATTCCTCATAAATAGAGAATGAATAAAAACTGGATTCACTTTATTATGTATTTTCATTGATGACTGCTGAATATAGAATTTTAATTACATTTTGTGACAATGACCCCATCATGAGCATTGCTGTCTGCCTAGAGTCAAGAAACGTGGTTTGAATTGAGAGAGGATCATCCAGTTGTATGTGTGGGTGTCTTAGTCACTTTCCTCTTTGCTGGGATAAATACCCAACACTCTAAACATAAAGGAAAAGAGTTTTGTTTTGGCTCACAATTACAATCCATGAATAGCTGGCTCCAAGGCAGAGCAGCAGGGTGGAAGAGCATGGGTAGAAGAAAGCTGCTCATGCCTTGGGGCCCAGGAAAGCAGAAGAAAAGGAGGAGCTGGGAAGGGAAATAAACCCTTTCAGGTCATGACCCCTGTGATCCTGCTCTTTAGAGCAGACCCCACCTCCTAACAGCAAGTCAGCTATATTGCTAGAGCATTCAGATTTTCCATTAATTGAATGTAATCTTGATTCTGGGCCATTTTTAACTGATCTGTTTAGTTTTATTGAAACTAGTCATAATTAATCGATTCACTTGTTTTGCAAACATAGGCTTGATGACACAGAGTTCAATAAAGAATCATTTGAACTATAAATGAGATGAGGGAGACATTCAACGCATGCTTTGTTTGGCTGTAATATAATACAGTAAATAGTACATTAGCAATTTTATATAAGTACTAAAAGAGTTGAATATAGTGTGGGGCTAAACTGGGGAGTAGTTAGGGACTTGAGGTCTTGAGAAGTGAGAGTGATAGTGCCGCTTGGACACGAGAAGTATGGACTACTTTTCTATAAATGAGTGTCTGCAGTATTGCAAGGGATGGTTCCATGTCATTTCCATCTCCTAGAAGGAAAAAACTGGGACATTCCACTTTCCGTGGGACACCTTGCTGTGCGGTCAGCCCTTTAGGATTCCAAATACAACTCTTTAGCTGTACCTCTTGGGAAGTCTATAAAGCTAAAGATAAAACTCTCCTGTGGTATGAGATACAGCAAAGAAATTTCATTTTATATGTATGATCTCAGGTTTGCTGAAGTAGATTCTTCCCAATTTCCAGCTTTTTAGGTAGTGTTACATCTCTAAATATCAGCATTTCAAAATTTATGTAAAATTATTCTGCCGTTTCTGTTACCTCTCTCTTCTCAGTTTGCCACATATTTTCTCCCCCTTCCCTTCCCTTCCCTTCCCTGCCCTGCCCTGCCCTGCCCTGCCCTGCCCTGCCCCTGCCCGTCTCCTTTCCCTCCCTTCCTCTCCTTTACCCTTTTCCTCTCTGTTTCTGTTTCTCTCTGTCTCTCTGTCTCTCTCTTACCCATTCATTCCTTTTTTTTCGCAGATAAAAAGTTTTATTGGGGTAAGATTAGAAAGATTTTTCATTTTAGGTGGCTGAAAACTACATCCAGCTGAAAACCATCAACCATTTAGACTACATGCTTCATTTGAATTGTGTTTCTGGATGCAAGTCAAGTATGACAAATGTGAGTTTCATAACTTTCTCTAACCTGATGCAAAATGTTTTGGGGCCAAAATACTTCTGAGATCCTTTCTGTCTTCTCCTTGCAAGGCCCTGTAGAGATTATCAAGGTCAAGAATGTGTTGCTAGGTCTCATAAAAATGAAACAACCTTTTGTCCTCTCTTTTTCTTGCCTTTGTTTACCCAGTAATGACTTAGTTCTTCTTGTTCAAGATGAACTCTCATTGAGTCCGTGCATCTGAAAAAGAAAAATTATTAATTTATGTCATGTATTTTGTGTGCCTTAGAAATACTTACATTAGAATTACAGTTTTTAAACAATATGTAGAATAAATACAGAGCAGGAAACAGGTTGTCAGTGAAGGCTGAATTGACATGAATGGGATATAGAAAGTAACAAAATATGAAAGAATAATTCCAAGGCATAGTAATCAAGATACTATAGTGTTCACCACCGTAGTCTCCTGGAGGACACCAGGAACTTTCTCTATAGGGATTTTAAGGTTGTTATCTACGATGTTTCCTCTGTAAATTATTCGCTTTGCTTTTATAAAAACTTTAATCAATGTTATTAAGGTAAACATTAAATTTACAAACAAGTCTGGATAATTTACAAAAGAGCTACTTCAGTTAATCAGTTATTTATTGAGCACTTGCAAGGTGCTGGGCATAATATTTTATGTCAGGCTTATTACAGTTCTGCAAAAATATGAATGAAGTATTTAATAGGTAGAACGAACACAAATAGGATACCTGTCTGAATCATGAACAGCATGGAGAGAAAAACTTGAGGATGTTAAGTGATTTCTAGCTTTAAATGATAGATTGGGTAATGATGCTCTTTGTTAAAATACAGAAAGAGAAACAAGTGTTTACTATAAATGGTGAGGTTGATAGTTGCTTTTTCTTACTCACGAAGTACCTAAGATTGATCTAGACAGAGCTGTATAATGGATTACATGTGATTCTAACTTGGTTATCCAGAGAGAAGTTGAAGCCAGATGTGGGATGTGGACATCAATATCTTTGAAGCCATGGGAATGGAAGGAATGGCCAAGTAAAACATGTCATATGAAAAGAGTGTCATTGAATTTAAGTGTATACTGTTTCCAGTACTGCATTCAGATCATGTTTATCATGGTCCCCCACAATCCTTCACATTCCTGCATGGCATAGTTATACCTAACTTCTCAGACGTGCTCATCTGAGCTGCTTACCTCCTCTGTCTTAAAACACAACTTTTCTGAACTGCAATACACTGTTTTCTGTCACTAGACTTAAGTTTCTCCTTTTGTGCCTGTCATATAAAAATTGGAAGACTTTAAGGCTCTGCCTAGGCTTTCTCTTCTTTGTCATTAGTATGACCTTAGATTTGTAATTCTAGAAGATAAAACGTGGTAGAGGTCAGATATATACGTAAAGTATGCTAAATCCAATAGCATGCAGTTTTAAAAGTTGTGTGTTGTTTCTATTCAAGAAAAATATTGGTGGTACATTAGATAGACTTTCATCAACCTCCATTAATAGAAAGGCAAGGGAAGATTAGGATGATATTTTCAGGCCCTTTGGCTGCTCTGGGGAGAGGGGCTCTAGTTTCTATTTCCGCCTTGAGGAAGATGAAATCTGCTTTTTATGACTCCAAAGGGAAGAAAGAAGAGGCAGGAGAAGATCAGAGAAACTGGTTCTGTGGCAGCTTCTAAGACTTCCCAATGTTCTTCAGTTCCAGGTACTCAGCATGCATAGTACCATCCTCTTAGGGACTGTTTTCTCAGCCCCCGTGATGCAATTGATGAAGGGAGGAGGAGGACAGAAGATGTTTAGAAAACTATAGTCTATTAAAAGGGATTTGAGGGGCTGGGGATATAGCTCAGTGGAATAAGCACTTGCCTAGCAAGCGCAGGGTCCTGAGTTCGATCCCCAGTACCGCCAAAAAAAAAAAAAAAAAAAAGAAAACTATCAGCTGCAATAAAATCGGTCATTAGCCTTCATTAAATATTTTAAAAAAAAAAGGGATTTGACTTTTATTCTAAGTGAACTGTGGAGCCTTTGGAAGACTTTAAGTTGAAAAGAGACGTAATGTGATGTACTTTACGGGAATTGTACTGGCTACTGTGTTGTAAGTAGACTATAGGGAGGTTTAAACTGGAAGCAGAGAGCCAGTTAGTTGTAAGGCTTCTGTAATAGTCAAGACAACAGATGATAGTGGCTCAGACCGTAGTGGTACGGGTAGAGGTGGTGAGAAATAGTTGGATTCTGGATAAATTTTGAGGCCGTTGCTGACAGAATTTCCTGATGGATTGGACATGTGGTTTTAGAGAAGAATAAGTGCCAAGGATCATTCTAGAGATTTTGGCCTGACTAACTGAAAAAAAAAATGGAGTTGCTGTTAACTAAGAGGAAGGAAGTTTCAGGAGATAAATTATGTGATAAGTTTTGGGATAAGTTATGAGGCGTTCCCCACCCTTTGATTTTTTTATACTGTGGCAAAACATACATAACATTTACCATATTAACCATTTTTAAGTGTACAGTAAAATGGTATTAAATATATTCATAGTAATGTAATATATTCATAGTAATATAATATTACTATACATAGTAATGTAATCATTATCTGTGTCCATGACTCTTTGTATACATTAAAATTCTGTACCCCAAAGGTGCTCTAGCATATTTAAAATTTTGAGCCTTTAAAGAATAACATCTCATATCCTTCTCCTCTGGCAACCACCATTCTGCTTTGTGTGTATAGCTTTGACTATTCTTTATACTTCATGTAAGTGGAATCATACAGTATTTATCTGGTTTATTTTACTTAACATTACATCCTTAGGATTGATTCAGGTTGTAACATGTGCCAGGACTTCCTTCTTAAGGCTAAATAAAATTTTGCTTATTTGTTCATCTATCAGTAAAGATGGGGATTGTTTCCATGTTTTAGCTATTGTGAATAATGCTACTATGAACACAGGTGTACAAATGTGTCTGGGAGACTGCTTTCAGTTCTTTTCGGGATGTACTTCTAGATGGCATTACTGGATCATATGGCAATGGAATTTTAATTTTTTAGGAACGACGATACTGTTTTCCACAGTGGCTAGACCATTGTATATTCCCATCACACAGTTTTAATTTCTTTATATTCTTAGCAAAAGTTGTCATTTCTTGTTGTTTTGTTTGAATAGTAGTTGGCATGGTCTGAATGTGTGTGTTTCCCTACAATTCAAGTTGGAACATAAGATCCAATATAGTGTTGAGGTATGATCTTCAGGAAGTGAGTGTGATCAACCTATTTTCATGTAGTTATTACTCTTTTAATCTCTTTGAGAGAACTGTCTATAAGTTCTTTGCCTATTTTTAAAACAGCATTGCTTGATTCTTGTCATTGTTTCTTCTAGGAGTTCTGTATACATTCTAGATATTAATTACTCATCAGATACATGGTTTGTAATTATTTTCCTACTCTGTGGGTTGCCTGTTAAACTATTGTTTTCTTTTAATGCATAAAGTGGTTTAGGTCTCATAACACCAATTGTTTTTTTCTTTTGTTCTTTGTTTTTGGTGTCATATCTAAGAAATTATTACTAAATCCAATGTCACGAAGCATTTGTTCTGTGTTTCCTTCTAAGAGTTATGTAGCTTTATGTCTTGCATTGGGACTTTGATCCCACTTTTTAAATTTTTATTTTATTTTAATTTTTTTATTTTTAAAAGTATAAAACAAAGAAGGAAAACATTAACAAAGAGACACAAAGTAGCACAAGAGCAGTACAATTAAAGTTGAATTATAGACAAAGTAGCAGGAAATTAACAATGGTTGTTGTATTACATATTGATAACTTCAAAGTGTATGCTCATGAAAACACATATAGACATACAATCTTGATCAAACAACCAATCATTAACTGTTCCTTACCATCAAGTGACGTAAGACAGTAGTGGCACCATGTTAGCCATCCTGCACATACATACATAGATACGTATTTGTCCCTTTCTTCCTTTTCTCCTTTCCCTCTTCCCATTTGCTCTTTACTTTTGAGCAGATTCCCTTCATACCTCCTAATTTATCTTGCCACTTTCAGGTTCTTACACTAGTGATACAATATATTGCTTGCATATGTACCTCTGATTTATTTCACTTATGAGTATGGTGTCTAATTGTGACCATTTGCCTATAAAAGCCTCAAGTTTGTCTTTCTTTATAGCTGAGTAATATTCCATTATATAAAAATGCCACAGTTTTTTTTATCCAGTCCTCTGTGGATGGACATTTGGGTTGCTTCCACAATCTAGCTATTACAAGTTGCGCTGCTATAAACATGGGTGCACATATATCGCGGTGATATGATGTTTTCAGATCTTCTGGGAAGATCTGAAGGGGAATAGCTGGGCTATTCCTCTAGACCTAGTTTGCTGAGGAATCTCCAAACCGCTCTCCACAGCGGTTTCACCAGTCTGCATTCTTACCAGCAGTGGAGAAGAGTTCCTATTTCTCCACAGCCTCGCCAGCATTTGTTATTGGATAATTTCTTAATGCTGGCCAATCTTACTGGGGTGAGATGAAACCTCAGTGTTTTTATCTGCATTTCTCAAATGACTAAAGATGTAGAACATTTTCTCATATATTTATTTGCCATTTGTATTTCTTTAAGTGAGAAGTGTGTATTCATCTCAGATGCCCATTTGTGGATTGGGTTTTTGAATTTGGACAGGTTCATGTTTTTTTAATTCTTTGTATGTTCTCGATGACCTTTGTCCAGGGGACAGCCAGCTAGGATTTTTTCCCAATTTGTGGGTTTTCTTTTGACTTTGTGGGTGATTTCTTTAGATGTGCAAGAACTTTTCAGTAAAATGAGGTCCCAATTACTGATTCTTTCAAATGTTTTCCTAGCAGTTTGATTTTTGTTCACGAACTCTCTGCCTACTCCTGTGTCTTCAAGATTTTTGCCTACTTTCTCTTCCAATAGATTTAGAGTTTCTGTTTTAATATTGAGATCTGTGAGCCATTTTGACTTGAGTGATGCATGGTGATAGATTTGGGTCTACTTTCAGTCTTTGGCAAGAGGCAAGCCAGTTTTTCCAGCACCATTTATTAAAGAGGCCATCTTCCTTCCAGTGAGTTTGTTGCCCCATTTGTCAAAGATTAGATGTGTGTTTGTGGTTGTGGCTGCATCTTCCAGTCTGTTCCATTGATCCTCAGGTCTGTTTTTGAGCCAGTACTGGGTTGATTTTATTACAGTAGCTTTGTAGTATAATTTCATGTCAGGGATTGTGATTCCACCTGACTTGTCCTTGTTGTCTAGGATTGCTTTTGCTGTTCTGGGTCTCTTCTGGTTCTAGATGAATTTAAGGCATGTTTTCTTTAGATCTGTGAGGTATGCTAATGGTAGTTTAATGGGAATTGCATTGAATCTGTACAACAATTTTGGTAGTATGGCCATTTTCTTTTTTTTTTTTTTCCCTGATAACCCTATTTATTCACATTTCCATACAGAATCTCATCACTGCTGAATTTTTTATCACACAGATGAAAAAATGAAATAGTGAGAGATCACAAGTAGCAAACTAAGTACACATAACAACACTAAGTGAATAACATCCTACCAAACAATAATAGCGTTTATTTTTTTTTTATTTTTATGTTTTTAGTAGCTGAAAACAGCAAACACTTATTTGTTTTTTAATTTTTAAAAAAATAAAAGCACAAAAACATATTAACAAACAGACACAAATTAGCATTAAAAAATAGTACAATCAAAACTCATCTACATGCTGGGGATATAGCTCAGTGGAATAAGCACCTGCCTAGCAAGTGCAGGGTACTGAGTTCGATCCCCAGTACCGAAAAAAGAAAAAAAAAAAAACTGATCTACAGACAAGGTGACATGGACTCAACAGTGGTTGTTGCTTTACCTATTGATATCTTCGAAGTGTATATATATGAACCCAGATACAGACATGCAAAATTGGTCAGACAATTAATCCTCTCAACAACAGAAAATCACAAAAAACAAAAAACCAAAGACAAAAAAAAAAAACACCAATAGTTGCTGCTATGCATACTGATATCTTCGAAGTGTGTGTTCAGGATAACACATACAGACATACAAGATTGATCAAATAACCCGTCACCAATTATTCCTTAGCATTAAGTGATATAATACAATAGTAGAACCATGTTAGCCCTCCTGCATATATGTATATTCATATATACATACATACATTTCTGTCTCTTTCTTTTCTCCTTTCCCTCATCCCATCTGTTCTTTGTTTTTGAACAGATTTCCTTCCTGTCTCTTAGTTTATGTTCCCACCCTCAGGTTCTTACACCAGTGATACAATACGTTGCCTGCACATGTACCGCTGATTTATTTCACTTATGAGTATGGACTCCAGTTTTGACCACTTGCCTACAAAGTCTCCAAAACTGTCTTTCTTTATAATTGAATAACATTCCATTATATAAAAATGCCACAATTTTTTAATCCAGTCTTCTGTGGATGGACACTTGGGTTGCTTCCACGTTTTAGCTATTACAAACTGCGCTGTTATAAACATGGGTGCACATATATCAGAGTGATATGATGTTTTCAGATCTTCTGGGAAAATACCCAGAAGGGGAATAGCTGGTTTGAATGGAACCTCTAGACCTAGTTTGCGGAGAAATCTCCAAACGGCTCTCCACAGTGGTTGCACCAGTCTGCATTCCCACCAGCAGTGTAATAGAGTCCCTATTTCTCCACAGCCT